>JARSSU010035625.1:0-26953 GCA_029619165.1 Eurosta solidaginis
CATAATCTAGGGCGTTGATCAGACAATTAAATAAAGCGTTGGACCGTCAAATTTCTATTGATAGTCATATATAAGGCTCAGCTTAATCAGGTTATGCCACGCCTCACATTTTTAGAAATTTCACGCGCCCATCGCTTTTATTTAATTGTCTGATCACGCCCAGATGATGAGGAGTGTGATGACTAGTACTAGCACCTACAAATTATTTTCTAGCTTTTTAGTATTATATTACTTCATGTAAGTATTGTTTTCAATAAAACCGTTTAACTTAAAAAATTTTTTTTTAATTATTTCATTTATTATTTGAAATGAGTAAGTACACCTAAACACTTCATACATATCTACTAAACATGAATTATCAACAGTCAGTTGCTACGCTTTTGGCTTTGCTTATGCAGATGTTATCTAATAAATGAGACGCATTAAGTGGAATTAAAACGGAAGCAAAGCAATTGCTATTTTTAAATTTAAATGCAGTTTAAGTTGGTCAGTGTCATGCAGAAGATACGTTTTATTTATAATAAAATAAAATGTGGGTCACATAATGAACTACACTTCAACTTAACAGGCGTTTGTTGCAAACATATCAAATTTCTTTGCATGCCTACCAACTTACATAAAAAGGTATTCTTAAAACATTGGACGAAAAGAAAAAATTCAAAGTCAGATTTATAGTTTTAGAAAAATTAAATGTGTTTCGTAAAATTTTTTTAAACTCATTTTAATAAAATTAGTATAAGAAGTGGGTTTGTATTTCATTATTGTGTATTGTTCATAATAAATAAATAAATGTAAGGCGCGATAACCTCCGAAGAGATCTAAGGCCGAGCTTCTCTTCCAATTTCCGTCGTGCTCCTCTTGATTTTTCCCTACAAATTGGCCGGACGGGACCTACATGTTTTATGCCGACTCCGAACGGCATCTGCAAGGCAGATGAGTTTTCACTGAGAGCTTTTCATGGCAGAAATACAATCGGAGCGCTTGCCAGACACTGCCGAGGGGCAACCCCGCTTAGAAAAATTTTCTTCTAATTGAAAAATCTTATTTCTAAAATTTTGATGCTGCTTTGCCCGGGAGTTGAACCCAGGGCATACGGTGTGATAGGCGGAGCACGCTACCATCACACCACGGTGGCCGCCATATGTATTGTTCATACTAATCACAAAAAAGGTCCGTAAACTTAACAGATTCTGAGTTTCGTTTATCTCGTTCACATCAAAAGTTTAGAGTAACAAAATGCAAGTACTCCTTTCCCCACCTAATTTTTGGGTTTTGGAGGATATTGGCATGCTATTGTCCAGTCGCGAATTATCAGATGTTGGTTGAGTTATCGCCTTCTTATCTCTGGGTTATCGATCCATGAAGCTGTCGTTGACAAAACTACAACACGATATGAAAATCAAAAAAATTCGACAGTAAATCAATAGCTTTTCTGTATCAAATCGATAAATTGAAGACAGTTTTCGCTAGTAAATCGATTACTTTTCGAAAACAAATAGATGACTTTTCGACATCAAATGGATAACCCTTTGATGACAAAACGATAGATTTGCGGTAACAAATCGAAATTTCTTTCTGCTTTAAATAGATTATACCACGACAACATATTAGTAGCTCTACGATAACAAATGGATCACTTTACGAAAACAAGTCCAAGTTTTATTCTATTTTAAATCGATAATACGACGGCAACAAATTGGTGGCACTTCGATAACAAATCACTAACTTTTTGATTAAAAACCGAAAATCTTTAACAGCAAATCTATATTTTTCACTAAATAATCGACAACCTCTCGATAGTAAATCAACCACTTTAGATAGCAAATCGATGACTTTTTGCTTTTTATCAGAGTAACTTTTGATAAACTAATCGCAAGCACTACGATAAGAAATCGCCAAATTTTCTATGAAAAATCTGTAAAAAATCGAAAAGTCATTATCGAAAGTAAATTATTAACACTTCGATAACAAATCGTTACCAGTGTTATACCAAAAACATTTTCACACTCAACATTACTTATTAATGCGTTGCTGTCAGTGTGTCACCGATAATTACAAAACACATGGTACACGCCCTCCATAGAGCCCCACGCAATGGCTCTATGGATCAAAAAACAATAACTTTTGGCAACGCATAACACTTAAACTCTCCGCCATTAGTTCTTCCTTAGTTTTTACCCTATAATTGAAAATACGTAGCAACACGTAGCAGCTTTATGATGACTCTGTAAAAAGGTGAAATAGTGCTGAAAGGAGAATTGATGGAAATATCAAATGTTAGTATGTGATATTATTTATTTTATAGGAATTCTCCAGATTTGGCCGAAGGACACCTTGCGACCAGTTTCTCTTCACATATAAATTAAAAGTACAGAAGACGAGCTGAGCTAGAAGTTTGTTCGAATAAATTGTATGTGATGCCAACTTTTAAAAAAATGCCAAGTTATTATGCTATGTAATTAAATAAACTGAAACGAAATGTCACTGCTGCAGCACAAACTTTTTACTTAGTTCTTGAGAGCGCGTCTATAAGTAATCCAAACAATAAGGATTCAAAAACATATAGAATTAGTATGTAACTAAAGGCGTATAAAGGAATAGCAACAAAAGATAATACTTAAAGAACAAATGCAAAGCGAGCAGCGGAGCCTTCATATAGCTTAGTGGATAAAGGCATCAGGTTAACAGAAATTTTAACGTTGGAGTCCAATACTCAGCTCCCGAAAAGTTAGCCGATGAAGAAGTGAAATTCGCAAACATGTCCTAGTAACTATCGGGCCATTGTAAACTTTGTAATTTTACTCTAATATCAATAATATAAACCACTAGAAGACCCGCCAGACGTTGCCCTGCCCTAAATTTGGTCAATCTGCATACATTTTAATAAACTTGTTCCGTCTGACTCTGCCCTCCCCCCTCTTCACTTTTTCCTAATCCTTTTATTCACTCCTCCCTCCGTCTTTTTCGCTTCATCTATCTCCATTTTCGTCTCATTCTATCTCTTTCTCAATCTCCTTCTCTCTTTATTTTCTCTTGACTCTAGTCACCCAGGGGTATGAAAATTACCCTTAACTAACGCACTCATCAACAGCTTTCATTTGTTATCCATATTCTATAGACACATTCTAGGGGTACTCAGGCCCACGTTTCGGTATTGACGCGAAGTATAACTTTAGAAAAAACTTTATAAAATGGTTGTGACACCTACCATATTAAGTAGAAGAAAATGAAAAGTTCTGCAGGGCGAAATAAAAACCCTTAAAATCTTGGCAGGTATTACATAAATAAATAAATTAGCGGTATCCAACAGATGATGTTCTGGGTCACCCTGGTCCACATTTTGGTCGATATCTGGAAAACGCCATCACATATACAACTACCACCACTCCCTTTTAAAACTCTCATTAATACCTTTAATTTGATACCCATATCGTACAAACTCATTCTAGAGTCACCCCTGGTCCACCTTTATGGCGATATCTCGAAAAGGCGTCCACCTATAGAACTAAGCCCCACACCCTTTTAAAATACTCATTAGCACCTTTCATTTAATACCCATATCGTCAAACGCATTCTAGAGTCAACCCTGATCCACCTTTATGGCGATATTTCGAAACGGCGTCCCCCTATAGAACAAAGGCCCACTGCCTTTTAAAATACTCATTAACACCTTTCGTTTGATGCCCGTATTGTACAAACAAAGTCTAGGGCCACCCCTGGTCCACCTTTATGGCGATATCTCGAAACGGCTTCCACCTATGGAACTAAGGATTACTCCCTTTTAAAATACTCATTAACACCTTTCTTTTGATACCCATATTGTACAAACAAATTCTAGGGTCACCCCTGGTCCACCTTTATGGTGATATCTCGAAACGGCGTCCACCTATGGAACTAAGGGTTCCTCCCTTTTAAAATACTCATTAACACCTTTCATTTGATACCCATATCGTCAAACGCATTCTAGAGTCAACCCTGATCCACCTTTATGGCTATATCCCTATATGGCGTCCACCTATAGAACTATGGTCCACTCCCTCATAAAATACTCTTTAATGCCTTTCATTTGATACACATGTCATACAAACACATTCCAGGGTTTCCCTCGGTTCATTTTCCTGCATGGTTATTTTCCCTTATGTTGTCACCATAGCTCTCAACTGAGTATGTAATGTTCGGTTACACCCGAACTTAACCTTCCTTACTTGTTATATATATAGATTTCTATTTTCAACACTTCACTATAATATTAAACGAAAGGGATTCAAGGGGTTGTGTAGCGCAATATATAGCTTCTCCAACCCAATTGTCAACCTCACCTTCGAGCGGCGAATCCTGTTTCACTAACAGACGAGGCTCTGGCGACCCCTAGCTCCTCATGGAACTTGGGAGGGTGGGGATGGAGGGATGGCCTGAAGGTTTAATGTGGCCATATAAAATCGTTCCCGAGATGGTCGGGGCCAGCACCTTAATGGTGCTGTGTTACCGGGCGTATCGATCTGTATCCGACAAAGGACCATCACATCGATAACACTCCCCAAAGCCTTCGGGGAGTAACCTAATCGCTACAACAACAACAACAACATTAAAACGAAATGCAGATTTTCGATGCTCTTGAAATTCGGCTTAAAAATTGCACATGGAACAACTAAAATTTCTCCTGAATTAAAAAAAATGTCATAGTACCTTTCAATCGCAGGCCCCCTCAGAACACTCCCTTCCCCAACCTTATCGGCGGGCCTGGTGATGTGCTATACTTGATATTATTCACTATAAATTTTTTATTGATAAACAGGTTGTTTAATTAAACACCCAGCAATTACACGGAAGTATATCCGCACTACCTGAAAATATGAGTGCCACTGCGTATACGTAACATTTTATTATTACGTATAAACAAATAAAAAAATTCCAATAAAATAATATTGCGACTATAAACTGAGATATAACCTATCATATCTCTCAATATAGATCAAACTACACACGGGGTGCAAAACAAATTCAAAATAAGTTCAGTAGTTTAGGAGTCCATCGCGGCCGAAAATGTTGTGACACGTGTTTTTATATATTAAGATTGTATAAAGCAATATGAGCATGTCTCGATAATTGAGTACAGAAAAGGTATGCCTATTCTAGTGAAGCGCAGTGTGTTTTTATAGATGCATATGCATAAATATATGTGTCCATTTAAATAAGAATTTGCTAAGGCGTAGAAATTAGCTTAGCTATTTTATCGGCTACTTTCTTTGAACGCCGATCCGATATTATTCAGCTAAAATTTGCAGATATGCATAAAATATTTCTTTTTTATTCAAATACATGCATCTTAGAAGAAATTTTTATTGTGCTTTCTTTCATTGCTTTCACTATTTGCTTATCACATAATAAGAATTTATTAAGAAATCACGTGAACACTCAGAGAAAATGGCATGCTGAAATGCAGAGTAAGGAAACCATATTTCATATTTTTGCTCATATATGACGAACTAATAAATAATTAATTTTGTGTGTAATTTGTTTTTCTATGTGGAAAAAAATATGATTAGCCCCCTGGAAAACAAAAAGTTGCCGAAAATAGAAAAGTACCTTAACGCGAATAAAGCTTAACGCTATTAACGCACTAAAATTTATTGAGCTACAGAACTGCATGCAGAACTGGCTTGGTTATTTTATGCGAACAGTCGAAGACGAAGAACGGCCAAAAAAGTATTTTAGTCGACACCACAGTTTGGAATCAGAGGAGGGATTGACCTTCATGTTGTTGGGATGGGCAGGTGGAGGAGGACTTAAACCTCCCTTGGTGCTCTCAGTGGGCGTAGGTTGGGTTAGGTTGACTGGCCGGTCCATGAGGACTCACACAGACTGAATGAGTCCGTAGTGTTACCAGAAGTTTGTTTTTAACGACCAAACTGAAAAACCCTATCAAAAACCACGACCTATGTTATAAAATAACTCCGTCCTATTGGAAAATACTAGAAGCTTCCTAGGATTTAAGCCACTTGCTGCTTCTAGATCTGACAGCTGTATCACTCCTAATAGCTGGAGTCTTAGCCTGGCAATCGCAGGGCAAGAGCACAGAACGTGCTCGATCGTTTCCTCCTCCAGCTAGCACTAACCAAACCCAATTTAAAGGCATGTGATACCAGAAGGCAGTGTCCAGTCAAAATACCCGTCATAAGTCTACAGTCCTCTCTTTTTAATGATAGAAGCAACTTTATTAGTCTAAGGTTGTAAGACCTGCACATAATCTTCGACACTTTACAGCCCCGCTCTTGAACCCACGCCTTTCCTGCTTGGTCGAGCCTGTGCACCTCTCGCCTTCGCTAATTTCGCCCAGTCCAATTGGGACGTCTACGGAGCAAGCTTCAAGGGATGCGCCCTTTTTATCTAGTTTATCCGCTTTTTCATTCCCATCTATTCCCATATGCCCTGGGACCAATATAGATGGGTGTTTCTCCTTGTCCCGATTCTCTCCAGGGACTGCTTACACACTAACACGTATTTAGATGCTGTGCTATGCGAGATATTGCCCTAATTGCTGACTGTTAATATAAAAGTTAACAAGATTGCAGCTTGGGCTATTTTCTTCCAGGGTTTCTACTGCTTTGGTTACGGCTACTATATCCACTTGGAAAACGCAGCCTGTAGGATCTGTTTATTTCCGGATCAGCACAGTATACCGCAGATCCTACTCTTTCCACTACTTTGGAACCATCTGTGTACACATGTATCGCCTCATCCGCCATTTGAGCACCCTTGCGCCACCCGTCCACGTCTCTTGTGGCCTCAAGATCGCCCTCGAAGCGCAGATAGGGAATCTTGTGATTGATGACGCTATACTACTATGGCCATATGGTCGGCGCTCAAGCTGCCCCGAGGCACCGAGCCTGGTTGCACTTGTTAATGATATGTTCTTTGCTACCAGGTCTACAGGTGGAATGTGCAGAATGGCCTACAGTGCAGCCGTCGGGGTTGTTTTCAAGGCTCCCGTAATGCTAAGCATTGATAGTCTGCATACCCCCTCTAATTTCTTGAGGTAAGTTGCTTTTTGTGTGGCTTTTCACCAAACAAGAACTCCATAGTATAGGATAGGGCTTACAATCGCTGTAAAAACCCAACGAGAAAAAGAGGGCGATAATCCCCACGTGCCCACTGTTATTAAAGGTTTTCAAAAAGGTCGTTGACGAACAAAATAAGCTTTATCTTTACATAGAAGAGCTTTATATCATAGTATTTATTTTTCTAAGTGGAATTATAACAAGAAATAGTTTCTATGATATATTAAAATATATATTCCCGAGTTTCACGCTTTATACTTTCTAAATTGCGGCAGGAATGACCAAAATCGTCTTATCTGAACGATAGGTTGTATGGGAGATATATGCTGTAGTGGTCCGATCCTACCGGATCCGACAAATGTCTAATATAATACAAAAATACATCCTTGCAGACGGACGGACGGACAGAGGACATGGCTATATCAACTCAGTTCGTCGCCCTGATCAATTCGGTACACTTAATGGTGAGTTTATCTTTTATTTTTCTCAACGTTACAAACATCGGACCAAAGTTAATATATCATTTCATGTTCGTGAAAGGTATAATTAACGGATCTTAACAGGATTGAGTTCCTATATTTTCCATATAGCAGAAAATATTTCTAAAAAAATAGACGAAGTCGACTAAGGACCACGTCCACATTTATTTAAAGACTTCTAAAAGCTCGTAGACGAATAAAAAAACTATACCTTTGAGAAAAATAGCTTAACGTTAACGGTATTTTACTTTCTAAATGGTATTATAACAAAAAGTTAGAAAATATTAAAATTTTTAAAACTGGGTGTGTCACTGCCCTTTTTTTGACTAATATTAATTTTCTGACTAATATAAATTGTGAAAATATTAATTTTAACAAGTAGTGAAGGCTAAGTTTGGGTGTTTTTGATGTATGTTGTATCACAACGGACCTTCGTGTTGTCCAAGTGAGCTATCCTTATCAGGACAGCTACCACCTAAGTTCGGGTGTAACCGAACTTTACATACTCAGCTGAGAGCTGTGGAGGCAAAATAAGGGAAAATCACCATGTAGGAAAATGGACCTATGGTAACCCTGGAATGTGTTTGTATGACATGTGTATCAAATGGAAGGTATTAAAGAGTATTTTGGAAGGGAGTGGGCGATAGTTCTATAGGTGAACGCCTTTTCGAGATATGGGCATAAAAAAGTGGCCCAGGGGTCACTCTACAATGTGTATATACGATATGGTTATCAAATGAAAGGTGTTATTAAGCATTTTAATAGGTGGATGCCAGGGGTGCCCCTGTAATATGTTTGCAGGATATGAGTATCAAATTGAAGATATTAATGAGGGTTTTAAAAGGGAGTGGCTCTTAGTTGTATATGTGAGGCCGTTTTCAAATATCGATCAAAATGTGGACCAGGATGACCCAGAACATCATCTGTCAGCTATAGCTAATTTATTTATACATGTGATACCACTAACAGTATTTCTGCCATAATTCCAAGGGTTTTTGATTTCGCCCTGCAGAGCCTTTTCATTTTCTTCTACTTAATATACATAGTATGTGTCACACCCATTTTACAAATTTTTTTCCAAAGTTATATTTTGCGTCAAAAAACCAATTCCGTCGCCATGTTTCATCCCATTTTTCGTATTTGGTATAGAATTATGGCATTTTTTTTTCATTTTTGAAATTTTCGATTTCAAAAAAGTGGCGTGGTCATAGTTGGATTTCGCCCATTTTTAATACCAAGATAAATGAGTTTAGATAAGTACATGAACTAAGTTTAGTAAAGATATATAGATTTTTTGCTCAAGTTATCGTGCCAACGGCCAAGTGGAAGGACAGACGGTCGACTGTGTATAAAAACTGGGCATGGATTCAATCGATTTCGTCCAGTTTCACAGAAAACAGTTACCGGCGTAGGAGCTATGCTCTCACCAAATTTCACAAGGATAGGTAAATTTTTGTTCGATTTATGGCATTAGAAGTATTCTAAACAAATTAAATGAAAAAGGGCGGAGCCACGCCCATTTTGAAAATTTCTTTTATTTTTGTATTTTGTTGCACCACATCATTACTGGAGTTGAATGTTGACATAATTTACTTCTATACTGTAAAGATATTAAATTTTTTGTTAAAATTTGACTATTAAATTTTTTTAAAGTGGGCGTGTTTGTTATCCGATTTTGCAAATTTTTATTTAGCACACATATAGTAATAGGAGTAACTTTCCTGCCAAATTTCATTATTATATCTTCAACGATTGCCAAATTACAGCTTACAAAACTTTTAAATTACCTTCTTTTAAAAGTGGGCGGGGCCACGCCCATTGTCAAAAATTTTACTAATTTTCTATTTTGCGTCATAATGCCAACATACCTACTCTATCCGTAGTTGGTAATGAATTATCGCACTTTATCGGTTTTTCGAAATTTTCGATATCGAAAAAGGGGGCGTGGTTATAGTCCGATGTCGTTCATTTTAAATAGCGGTCTGAGATGAGTGCCCAGAAATCGCGTACCATTTCATTAAGAAACCTCAAAATTTACTCAAGTTATCCTGTTTACGGACGGACGGACGGACGGACCTAGCTAAATGAATTTCTTTTTTCGCCCAGATCATTTTGATATATAGAAGTCTATATCTATCTCGATTAATTTATGCCGTTACGGATTACCGTTATGCGAACAAAGTTAATATACTCTGTGAGCTCTGCTCAGCTGAGTATAAAAATATTATTAAACATAAATCAAAAATCGTTAAACCAATCATCACAAAAAATTCGGCAGAGAGTTTGGCTTTACTAAAGGAATGAGTGAAAGAAAAATTAATGAAACCGGTTAACGAACACGTCCGCTGTTATATAAATGATGTTTAAAAAGGCTCATAGACGAATAAATGAGATATACTTTTAGCAAAAAGAGCTCAATATCAGGGGTAGTTTACTTTCTAAATGAAATGAAAACACAATGTTACAAAAAAATTTAAATGGAAAATGGGCTGCCTGCCCCATTTTGCTGAATAATTAAAAATAAAAAAAATTAACATATCGTTATAAAACTGGGAACTTTCTTTATAGCAGGAAATATTTGTAGCAAAAATGGACGTGATCGGTTAAGGACCACTTTTATATAAAAATTACCAATTTTATATAGGATTGGAAAGGTAATTTATCTCGAATTAAATGTATAACTGAAACTCACGCTGAATATATAACGTTCGGTTACATATGAGCTTAGGCACCCTTCTTTGTTAATTTTAACACTTGGCAATTTAAAAAAATTTCAATAAAATCAAGTTAAGTTTGGTTTTAGTTATGCACCTTTCGCACTCGAGTAAATTTACTTAAGTGCAATTCAAATTTTTTTTTCCACTATCAGTTGCAGCTTTTTCATCTCATCCGCCAATCTTATATTCTTTCTACCCAATACTCCTTTTCAAAACATTTTTATAACTGCATAGCTTGTATTTGCTGTCGCATAGCATTGACACATTTTCAAAGGATTTGAAACGTCTTTGCGCCGCTTACCGTTTTCAACAAATGTTTTCAAATTTTTTTTACGATAAAAGCAATGCTGCCGATAATACGAAACCATCTTCAGCCTCATTGAGCGCACTTGGCACTCAACAAACGATGAACTTGACAAATTTTCACGCTGCAACATGACGCCTACACACTGACATACATACAAATTTGTATGATACAATATTTCCATTTTACACGAAAACTTACTTAGTTGTTTACATGTATTGGATGTGTATACATATTTATAAATTCGAGACAAACACATTTACATTGGCGCACTTTTACCGTAAAAGGGTAAGGATGAGCAGTATGTGAGCGCCTAAAAGTAGGCTACGTAGCTGGGAGTTTAATGCTAATGCATTTTTCCATATTTCTTCACGCACACTAAAACAAATGCAAATCAGCTGTTTGGAAGTGCTTTGCTGTTGTTTGTTTATTGTTAATGCGAATGTGTGAGTGTGTGCATTGATGTAGGTGAGTTTATTTGTTTTGCCAGCAGCTAGCAAATGGATTTGTAAACATACTTTGTGCATTGGTGTCCTTTCACACCGGAGCTTGTGCGCCTACTAGCGCTATACCGTAAGTATATATATTTACATAAGTGCTATCATGCTGACTGTTTTGCCTATTTATTCCTTTACATAACATTATTATAAGTCTTCTATTTAAATTTTCATCAATTTTTTTCCTATGTAAACGTATGTGACGTCAGATTTCTATGTTATGCACAACGTGTTGATGGCCATAAACACAAGCGAAAGCTTTTTTATATTCATACATATATGCTAAGTATGTAGTTGTTGTAACTCTTTTCTTTAAGCATATGTGGAAGTTAATGCCAAGGATATGCAAAGGCCTGAAAATATGTCAAATAAAGTCGGACATTGACAGAGAAAAGCACATAGAAACTTACATCCGAGAGAACAAATAACATTAAAAAAGCTATAAGTTCAATAGGGGTTTTTCAATTTGTAGAACGGACTTTTTGGAGGCGCTCTTAAAACAACGCCAAGCGAAGCTCTTCAGATCATTCTTCATATCCTTTCCTTGCACTTAGAAGGATATCGAGCCCCTCTACGTTTAGGAGTGTTAAATAGATGGACTACTAGAAGCACAGGCCAATCTAACATGCTAAAAAGATATTGTTATCTTCTTCGAGGCACAGGCCGATGCACGGCCATAACAGTTGTGGAGAGCAATTGCATGGTGAAAATTTCCAGCAGGCCGACGGCTCTATGTTTAGCAGCAGGGTTGGGGAAGAGAAGTATCACCTTTCATGGAAGTTTTAGCTTAGATAAGAAAACACACCATTGGCGAGGAAACATATACACTAAGCGGCAGCCAAGCGTTCGTAAAATACTTTGGCTCTTATTCATTAAATTCTGAGCTAAACATAAACTGTCGCCGATCACTTAAGATGACCGCCAAACAGAACTGTGTACCCTTCAAATATGTAAGTCCCAGACACAGAGGCGTTGAGGGAAATTGTATTGCAGATAAACATGCTTGCCAGTATCTTCAAGCCAACGAAAGATGTCTACAAACTCCAGATTTTCGGATATCTATGCAAAGCTGGCTAGAATAGGATCTTAAGAGATCTCGTCACGTTTTAATGTCTACAAGTGGAAGTGTAATTTCTGGTTACTCTCTTATTGACCGGCATGCTGGAAGAGAAGTTAAGACGGCGAAAAGAAGAGTCGGTGCATAACCTCATCTACAACTGCCCGGCGTTTAGTGGTGCTAGATAGCGCTGCATGATATCAAGGACTTAGTTGTCTTTATCAGATTCTTGAAATGCTTTTTGTAATTTAACGCAGCTCTCTGCCTTTGCGCTCCTGCAGGTTTGTCTGACCTATCAATAAAGACGTGAAATAGACCGAATTCGTCCACAGTGCTATTAGAGTTTGTTTGACAACCTTATTGAAAAACCCTGCTTAAGTACCAGGACTTATGTTTCAAAATAGCTAAAGGTTTTCTAGCATCGCGCTTAATAGCTGCTCAAAATCTGGCAACTCTGGCGCCCCCACTAGCTGTAGTTTTGATCTCTCGAACGCAGTACACACTTCCTACATCTGCTGTTATTGACGAAAGCCTAACCTTTAAGCATGTGGCGCCAGAAGGTAGTCTCGATTTAACATGCCTATTATTAGTTTTTAATTTTCTCTCTTACGCTTCCTCCAGAATTTCTGTTGCTTTCTTCACGGCTAAAATTTCCGCCTGAAAGGCACTACAGTGATATGACAGACTGCAGGATCTACTTATTTCTGGATTTACGCAGTAAAGAGTAGTCCCGAATCGTTTCGTTAATATTGGAACCATCGATATTTTCTGGCGTTTTCACATCTTTGCGCGAACCCTTCGGCTCTATTGTGGCCCCAAGTCATAGAAAGCTCAGGCATGGGACCATATAGTCAAGCTCTTCTATAGTTCTTCCGAAGGTAAGCATAAAACTTAAAACTTGAAATTTTAAACTTAAATCCTAAATCTTAGAACATAAAATTTTTAATTTTGGTTGAGCAAACAATAAAATTTTGAACTTAAACCTTAAAACATAAAAAAATAATTAAAAATCAAAACTGTAAACTTTAAACTTAAAGCTTAAATCTTAAAACTTGAAACTTAAAGCTTAAATATTAATAATTAAAACCTAAAAATTAAAACTAAAAACTTAAAGATTAAAACTTCAAATTCAAAACTTAAAACTCGAAACTTGTAACTTAAAACCTCAAACTTAAAACTTACAACCTTAATCCTTGGATCTAAAACCTAAACCTTTTAATTTAAAACTTAATATAGGTTTTTAAATATTATAACCTAATACTTAAACCATAAAACCTAAACATTGAAACTTAAAACTAGAACTTTAAACTTTAAATTTTAAACTTAAAACCTAATACTTAAAACCGAAAACTTGAAACTAAAATCCCAAAAGTTAACTAAAAGCTTGGAACTTAAATTTTAAAACTTAAAGCTTAAAACTTGAAATTTTAAACTTTAGTTAAACTTATACTAAACTAAAACCTAAAACTTATAACATAAACCTTAAAACTTGAAATTTTAAACTTTAAGCTTCAAACTTTTAAATTTATACTTAAAGCTTAAAACCTAATTCAAGCTTAAAACCTAAAACTCAAATCTTTAAACATAACACGTAAAATCTAAAGCTTAAACTTTAAAATTAATATCGCAGACGAAAAAATAAAACTTAGAATTTAGAAGCGAAAAGTTTAACTGAAAATCAACAAATTGAAGAGCGAAGATAAAGAAAAAAGTAGGATTAAAACAAAAAACTTTTTTTTTAATTATTTGATAAACAATTTATTTTTGAATTAAATTTGAACTTAAAAATTTTTGTTTTATATAAACAATTTTTTTTGAATAAACATTAGGCACAAAAATGACATAGGACTAATCGCATGTGACTTATAAATCGCATGTTACTTGCTCTCAGCAAAGAATATATCACATTGGAAAAACTTTTTTGTAGGAAAACTTATAACTTAAACTTATAACTTCAAACTTGAAATTTTAAACTTTAGTCTTAAACCTTAATACTTAAAACTTTAAACCTTATACTTATAACTTTAAACTTGAAACATAAAACCTAAAACTTGAAATAAAAACTCAAAACTTATAACATAAACCTTAAAACTTAAAACTTTAAGATTTAAACTTTTAAATTTGCGCTTAAAGCTTAAAACCTAAAACTCAAAACTTTAAACTTAAGACTTAAAACATAAAGCTTAAAATTAAAAATTAATATCGAAGAAGAAAAAATAAAACTTAAAAATTAGAAACGAAAAGTTTAAGTGAAAATCAACAAATTCAAAAGTGAGAACAAAGATAGGATTAAGAACAAAAAACTTTAAATATTTTTTTTCAATTATTTGTTAAAAAAAAATTTATATTTGAATTAAATTTGAACTTAAAAATGACATTTGACTGCTTATAAATCGCATGCTACTTGCTATCAGCAAAGAATGTTTCACATATATGACACTTTTTTGTAGCAAGCATAATTGCGGTGCTTTTGCGCAACAATAATTACGAGCGGAAGCTGAGAGCGAATCGCGTGCAGAGAGTCGTTGTTAATATGAAAGATAAAGCTCAAGCAATCTAAGGAAAAAAACTAAGATAAAAAATCTTTTATTTTATTATTTCTTCTTGTTCTACACAGCAGCTTCACAACAATAACAAGCCAGCAACAACAAAACGCAGACGCATCAACAAACAACTATCAACAAAACAAAGCTTCATCTGCGACGCCGGAACATATGAAAAATGTTGGCGGTTCTCCAGTTGATAAGAAACGACAATCGTTTGCTATGATGTAGTTGTTGGTGCAATATTTTTTGCATTTAATATTTCAAGATTTTGAATACGCTCTCTCTTACTCACTTGCAATGACGCACGTTTATTTAGTCTAAAATGTATGTACCGAATAATGGATGCTGACTACAGTCAACCTACTGTGCTCTACCTCTCTTTTTGTAGACTTTTTTCATGCTCTCACGCATACATGCCTTTTATGTCGATGTAGCATCCTTACATACATACAAACAAATACATTGACGCTTATCTGAATTATTTGTAACAATGCTTTGTTTAGTTTGTTGGTCAGTTGCATGCTGCCGATGCTTAATCGGTAGGTAGTTTGAGACTAAGATGCTTTTCATGGAGCACTGCTGCTGATGTTGTTGTTTGCTTAATTTCATGTAACATTTAGTTAACAGCGAACTTTAAATTGAAACGGACGTGTGAAGCGGTTAAAATAATTATTGTTGTGGCAGAAAAAATCGTAGAATAGTCAAAAAGCTTGACTTTGATTTGCCAAAGAAAAAGAAGTTGACAAATTAAAAATAATTGATCTATTAAGTGAACTAAGTATTTACTCAAAGTGGATAAAATTTGGTTATAGCATATGTGAAAATTTAAAACAAGCATATGTAAAATAAAAAGTTTAAAAGTCCTTTCCTCGGTTTTACGGTCGCTGATACTATAAGTGCGTGTGTGTTTAAATGGCAAGGTCCTTAAACCATTCAATGCAGTGACTGAAAAGTTTGAATGAAAAATATAACTCAGTATGCTATGTTTGCTTATCTAAAGTTCAATCTCAAAGACTCAACATAAGAGATTTTTTTTTAATTTATTAGAGAAAATTTAAAAATTAGCACGCGGCGATGGTTACTAGACCAACTTTCTGAATTTCGCTTCGTCATCAAAATTTTGAACTCGAGTTCAGCTGTATGCATACTGATGTTAAGTCATTTACACATTCAGCCATTTGAATTCCCCCGCTTCAGCTTTGTAATTTCACTTTAATACTTACATTTTAAGGCTCGTTCAACAGTACTTGGCATTGAATTTAATATCTCTGTGTTATTAGAAATGATTGCGCTGTTGAACATTATATCAATATTTTTGGTATGTATTTGCCTGATAGCCCGGAGATAGGCTCACGAACCAAAGAAAATTCCACACAATTTTGGGTTAAACATATGATATATATGTTCTTTTCCTTGTGTTCCTTTTTTTATTTATATATGTACTAAAGTGTGTATAAAAAAATAATAAAATCACAAAGAGTGCAACGGGGCATTCAAATGGCTGAGTGAATAGATGCATCTGATATTACACCAGTATGAATGCAGGTGAATTCAAGTTCCAAGCTCAGAACCCAAAAAGCTAGCCGGTGAGGAAGTGAGACTCAGAAACAAGTAGCAGGACATCGCCGTGTACAAATTTTGAATGTTTCTCTAATATGTATGACAAAGCGAAACATTTTGTAAAGCAATATGAGCCTGTTTCGGTTATCTGATAATAAAATTAAGTTATTCAAAAAATAAAAAAAAATTTTAATAAAAGAAAACAATTTAAGCACTTCCTTTAAATAAATGGACTAAAATCAGCGAAAAATGTCTCCTTATATAAAGACATATTCTTGCTAAACTTTGATTGTTAAGTTTTGACATAGAAATTGCAAAAATGTTTATGAGAAATAAAAATATAAAAGTGGAACTCATCGAGAAATTACTTATAATTTTACTTCTCATATATATTTTTGCAATGTCTATGTCAATATTTAAAAATCAAAGTTTAGCAAGAATATGTCTTTATATAAGGAGACATTTTCGCTGATTTTAGTCCATTTATTTAAAGGAAGTGCTTAACATTTTTTATTTATTTTTGTTTCCTCCTTTTGTTCCTTTGCCACGGCGTCTTAACCTGTCTCTAAGGTTTCATGTTGTAGCACAACGAAAACTTACATACAAATCAATCCCAAAATTCCCTCCGTTTCTTAAGATTTTTCTAAATATCTCATCCCGTGCGCCCCTAACGAATCCTTTTGTATCCTGTCATCGGCTGTCATCGACCCCTGAATTAAGTTTGAAATTTCAAGTCTCTAGCTCATCGAGAAGTTACTTAAAAATCGATTACAATATTAGTATGAAAAGCGGACAAACATTCAACTTACCTAAGTAAATAAACAAAGAAAGCTACAATAAGTCAAATAAACGAGAAAGAAAAAGAGGATGAAACGTAAATAAAAATATAAAAGTTCCCTTGAATTAAATCAAATAATATATGAAAGAAAAAAATAAAACAAAAAATGTTAGATAAAAAAAAATGAAAATGAAACCGAACATTACATACTCACCTGAGAGCTTTGGAGACAAAATAAGGGAAAATCACCCTGTAGAAATATGAACCTCGGGTAACCCTGGAATGTGTTTTTATGACATGGGTAGCAAATGGAAGGTATTAAAGAGTATTTTAAAAGGGAGTGGGCCATAGTTCTATAGGTGGACGCCATTTAGGGATATAGCCATAAAGGTGGACCAGGGGTGACTCTAGAATTTGTTTGTACGATATAAGTATCAAATGAAAGGTGTTAATGAGTATTTTAAAAGGGAGTGATCCTTCTTAGTTCTATAGATGGACGCCTTTTCGAGATAACGCCATAAGCGTGGACCAGGGGTGACTCTAGAAAGTGTTTGTACGATATGGGTATCAAACTAATGGTATTACTGAGGGTTTTTAAGGGAGTGGCCCTTAGTTGCATATGTGAAGGCGTTTTCGCGATATCGACCAAAATGTGGACCAGGGTGACCCAGAACATCATCTGCCGGGTACCGCTAATTTATTTATATATGTAATACCACGAACAGTATTCCTGCCATGATTCCAAAGGCTTTTGATTTCGCTCTGCAGAACCTTTTCATTTTCTTCTACTAAATATACATAGTAGGTGCTACACCTATTTTACAAAGTTTTTTCTAAAGTTATATTTGGCGTTATATTTGGTACAGAATTATGAATTTATCCGTCTTTGGTAATGAATTATCGCACTTTCCGGTTTTTCGAAATTTTTGGTATCGAAAAAGTGGGCGTAGTTATAGTCTTTTTCGCTCATTTTAAAAGCGATCTAAGATGAGTGCTCAGGAACTAACATACCCAATTTCATTAAGATACATCAAAATTAACTCAAGTTACCGTGTTTACGAACAGACGGATGGACGGACAGACAGACATAGCTAAATGAATTTCTTTTTTTGCCCACATCATTTTGATATATAGAAGTCTATCTCTATCTCGATTAGTTTATGCCGTTACGGGGTACCGTTATGCGAACAAAACTAATATCCTCTGTGAGCTCTGCTCAGCTGAGTATAATAAACACAACAAATTAAAAATGTACAATGAAACACAGTTTTAAACCAACAATTTTTACATATAAAATATGAAAAAAAAATTATTTTTGAATTGATTGTTAAAGAACCAAATCAAATAATTAAGTAAAAACTAAAATTATAACAAATCAAATAAGGTAAAATAGACGTAAGTTAATTAAAAGTTTGTAAAATTTGTTTATTAAAACAAACTAACAAAATACAGTAAAAGAAAAAATGTATAAAAAATTGCAAAATAAAAAAATAAAGAGCAAAAAAAAGACAAATAAATAAAAAAAAATAAACTTTGAAAATAAATCAATTAAACTAAAATAAAAATATTTAAAAATAAGATAATAAAATATAAAAATAATGAGCCAAAAATTATAAAATTAAAATGAATTTATAAAAACGAAACAAAATTTAAAAAACAAATAAAATACATAAATTTAAACAATTAAGTAAAATAGAATTAAATTAAAAAATCAAACAGCAGAAAAATTCGATCTTAAAATCAATATATCAAATAATTTAATTTAAAAAAATTTAAATAAAGAAAATACAAAATCAAATTACTAAAAGAAAATAAAATTAATTGAAATAAATAGAATTCCTTAAAAACATAAGGAATAACAGAAAATTAAAATAAGGAAATGAAATTTAATAAAAAAAATATAGAAAACTGAAATAAGCTTACAAATTTATAATAAAAATAAAACATGTAAAAAATAGAAAAACAAAATATAAAACAAAAATGTACAAAAAAACTTAAAAAAAAGTCAATACACTTTGAAAAGCAAATAAATAGAATTAAAAAAAATCTATAAAAATAAAGTAAACAAGTAAGGAGGCTAAGTTCGGGTGTAACCGAACATTACATACTCAGTTGAGAGCTGTGGAGACAAAATAAGGGAAAATCACCATGTAGGAAAATGAAACGAGGGTAATCCTGGAATGTGTTTGTATGACATGTGTATCAAATGAAAGGTATTAAAGAGTATTTTATGAGGGAGTGGGCCATAGTTCTATAGGTGGGCGCCATTTAGGGATATCGCCATAAAGGTGGACCAGGGGTGACTCTAGAATGTGTTTGTACGATATGGGTATCAAATGAAAGGTGTTAATGAGGATTTTAAAAGGGAGTGGTGGTAGTTGTATAGTGAAGGCGTTTTCGAGATATCGACCAAAATGTGGACCAGGGTGACCCAGAACATCATCTGTCGGGTACCGCTAATTTATTTATATATGTAATACCACGAACAGTATTCCTTCCAAGATTCCAAGGGCTTTTGATTTCGCCCTGCAAAACTTTTTCATTTTCTTCTACTTAATATGGTAGGTGTCACACCCATTTTACCAAGTTTTTTCTAAAGTTATATTTTGCGTCAATAGACCAATACACCTACCATGTTTCATCCCTTTTTTCTTATTTGGTATATAGTTATGGCATTTTTTTCATTTTTCGTAATTTTCGATATCGAAAAAGTGGGCGTGGTCATAGTCGGATTTCGGCCATTTTTTACACCAATACAAAGTGAGTTCAGATAAGTACGTGAACTGAGTTTAGTAAAGATATATCGATTTTTGCTCAATTTATCGTGTTAACGGCCGAGCGGAAGGACAGACGCCTTTTTCACCTTTTTTCACAGAAAATAATTATCGACTTAGAATCTAAGCCCCTACCAAATTTCACAAGGATTGGTACATTTTTGTCCGACTTATGGCATTAGAAGTATTCTAGACAAATTAAATGAAAAAGGGCGGAACCACGCCCATTTTGAAAATTTCTTCTATTTTTGTATTTTGTTGCACCATATCATTACTGGAGTTGAATGCTGACATAATTTATTTATATACTGTAAAGATATTAAATTTTTTGTTAAAATTTGACTTTTAATTTTTTTTAAGTGGGCGTGTTCGTTCTCCGATTTTGCTAATTTTTATTTAGCACACATATAGTAATAGGAGTAACGTACCTGCCAAATTTCATCATGATATCTTCAACGACTGCCAAATTACAGCTTGCAAAACTTCTAAATTACCTTCTTTAAAAGTGGGCGGTGCCACGCCCATTGTCCAAAATTTTACTAGTTTTCTATTCTGCGTCATAAGTTCAACTCACCTACCAAGTTTCATCGCTTAATCCGTATTTGGTAATGAATTATCGCACTTTTTAGATTTTTCGAAATTTTCGATATCGAAAAAGTGGGTGTGGTTATAGTCCGATATCGTTCATTTTAAATAGCGATCTGAGATGAGTACCCAGGAACCCACATACCAAATTTCATCAGATACCTCAAAATTTACTCAAGTTATCGTGTTAACGGACAGACGGACGAACGGACTGACGGACATGGCTCAATCAAATTTTTTTTCGATACTGATGATTTTGATATATGGAAGTCTATATCTATCTCGATTCCTTTATACCTGTACAACCAACCGTTATCCAATCAAAATAATATCTGTGAGCTCTGCTCAACTGAGTATAAAAATTACAAGTAAGTAAAACATATAAATAAGTAAAATAAAATACTTTTATTCTATTTCGGCCTTTATTTTGTAATTTTTATAAAACTTTTTCCGAGCTCTAGCCATGTAAATTGAAACAAAATTTGTAAAATAAAATAAATTTAAAAAATCAAACAAAAACAAGTAAGGAGGCTAAGTTCGGGTGTAACCGACATTACATACTCAGTTGAGAGCTGTGGTGACAACATAAGGGAAAATAACCATGTGGGAAAATGAACCGAGGGAAACCCTGGAATGTGTTTGTATGACATGTTATCAAATGGAAGGTATTAAAGAGTATTTTAAGAGGAAGTGGGCCATAGATGTATAGATGGACGCCATTTAGGGATATCGCCATAAAGGTGGACCAGGCCTGACTCGAGAATTTATTTTGTACTATATGGGTATCAAATAAAAGGTATTAATGAGTATTTTAAAAGAGCGTGGGCCTAAGTTCTATAGATGTATGCCTTTTCGAGATATCGCCATAAAGATGGACCAGGGGTGACTCTAGAATTTGTTTGTACTATATGGGTATCAAATGAAGGTGTTAATGAGTATTTTAAAAGGAAGTGGGCCTAAGTTCTATAGGTGGACGCATTTCGGAATATCGTTATAAAAGGGGACCTGGGTTGACTCTAGAATGCGTTTGTACAATATGGGTGTAAAACGAAAGTGTAATAAGTGTTTTAAAAGGGAGTGGGCCTTTGTCTATGGGTGGACGCCTTTTCGGATATCGCATAAACGTAGACCAGGGGTGACTCTAGAATGCGTTTGTACGATATGGGTATCAAACAAAGGCGCTAATGATATTTTAAAAGGAGTGGCCTAAGTTCTATAGTGGAACGCCTTTTTGAGATATCGACATGAAGTGGACCAGGGGAGACTCTAGTGCTCCCCATTGGCGTTTAGCTAACATGTATAGCTGAATTGTTACGAAACGGCTAATCGGTTAGGCAGTTAAACGCCATCAATTATGATGATGTGTGTTTGTATGATGAAAATTGTCCTTTTATGTTACGTATACGCACCGGTGTCTGTCTTTCACTTGGCATGGATTGGTTCGTTTTTAATAAAAAAACCTGCTAAGAATTTTTTATTTAAATCAATTTAAAATGGTCTTCCAAAATCAATTTTGCCATACACTTATTGTTGTTGCTGTTATAGCCGCAAACACAGTCCTTGTAATTGTTATTGTCTATTACCCAATATTTGTATCTTTGTTTTGTAGCAAAAGTCAGTGCAGTGGTCGCAACACAAAACAAATAATGCCATCCGGCAAGTTTTCTGAAGTGTTAGATAAAAAAATAAAAGTTTTAAAGAATTTTTTTCTTCATTTATCAAATTTTTTCGGTAAACAAATTTTCACAAGCCTTCATTAGTGTGCTAAATTAGGTTTTTGGTGACTTATCACAAAAACGTGAAGTGTACTTATGTTGTCATTGACGTTGACAATTGTAAAACGAAAAGAAAAACAAACAAGTAAAGACAGAGCTTTTAGAAATTCTTTATTTCTCGTTGCATACTTTCGGGGGTCGCTTATAGTCGTCAATCTACTTCGTACACATGTAACATTTCAAACTCTCATCAACTCTCCAAAATCGCCTGATTCGCCATTTTTACAGAGTTATGTTAAAATTTCGCTCATTCTGTTATTCACGACATATGCATATACTGTGTCGCGTCATCGTCCAACTACCATTGACTTGCTTGTCTGCCAGCATCAGCATGCTATGTGTTATTTGTCGTTGTTTTGTGCGCGACATGCATGGTCTGGCGCTTGTTTAGATAACGGGTGTTTGTATGTACGTATGTACGTTCTACCAGTTGTTCATTATTCACTTTGTTTGCGTATGTCTGCGTGTATTTAATGTATTTATCTGTTTATTCGTTTTTTTGACTTTTCCCACCTTTTACACAAAAAGTTACGTATACGCAGTGCTAGCTGTGTTAGCTTTGCATATGTCCTGTATTTACAGTGTTAGCCTATATTTTGTTGGCAGCGTTTGAAATGAAATGCAATCTAGTTAAATTATATAGATTTTGAGCCCAGAAATAATGCCAGGTTAGGCTATGTTGAACTGGCCGTATAGATTTCGCATAGACTGAATGACCGCATTAGCCTTAAAAAAATAAATAATGTAAGGCGCGATAACCTCCGAGAGATCTAAGGCCGAGCTTCTCTTCCAATTTGCGTCGTGCTCCTCTTGATTTTTCCCTACAAATTGGCCGGACGGGACCTACATGTTTTATACCGACTCCGACGGCATCTGCAAGGCAGATGAGTTTCACTGAGAGCTTTTCATGCAGAAATACAATCGGAGCGCTTGCCAAACTGCCGAGGGGCGACCCCGCTTAGAAAAATTTCTTCTAATTGAAAATCTTATTCTAAAATTTTGATGTGCTTTTGCCCGGAGTGAACCCAGGGCATACGGTGGCGGAGCACGCTACCATCTCACCACGGTGGCCCAACCACCGCATAGCCTTACCGGAGCTTTTTGAACGACCAAACTTAAAAACCATATCAAAACCAGAACCTATGTTATAAATAACTCCGTCCCCTTCGCAATACTAGAAGCCTTCTAGGACCTGCGCCACTTGCTGCTACTAGATTGGTAGCTGTATCACTCTTAATAGCTGGAGTCTTAGCCTGACGCATACACACGAGAAGGCGATCGCACAAACGGGAAATACTGTCGCGATTTCAGCCTATTTAGTATCACCTATAGGGTTCTATGTAGCGTATTGTGGAGTATTTTTAGACGGAGAAATGTTTTATGCACTGACCGCTACGTTTTAAGCTTCAATGCGAGACCTCTCCGAGTGGAACATTCCCTTCTTTCTTGAAGGGCTTCCCACTAAAACCTTACATCTAACTCCCAGCGGGAGTGTTTTAAGGATTATTTTGAGTACGGATATTTTCGAGCTATTCGAAATCAGATCACGCTTCAGACAAGGCGATTTTCTATCCGCGACTTCTTCACATAGTGCTGGAGGAGATAACTGCAGCAGCAGAAATAAAACCGTATTGGTACATAATATTATCAGAGCGTAGAATGCTGACATATTCTGATGATATAGATAACAAAGACCTTAACAAACGTACCGTAAGTTCTACCTTCTCTGGACTATATAAAGTGCCAGAAAAGTCGCTTTAAATAAGGACAGAGGAAATTCGTGCTGTAATGCAAGAAAAGGCGACACATTCGCACTTTAGAACCACGTCATCTGTCAGTGGTTCTTTTTGAAATTTTTTCGAAGCATTTAACAACTTCCCGAAGTTCCTGTGTTCAAATTGGTGGCAGTTACATAACCACATTTGAATATATTGAGCTGGATATTCTTATAGTAGTGCGTTTATTTGCTACCCACCCCCTTCCCCCTGTTTCTACTGCAATGGTGTTTAAAGGGCTCCTCATCCTATCATAAAGCAGACCAAGCGGACAGTGCCCGGTAATTGCTGTAGTGATCCAATTTTTTTTATGACACATTGAGTAGGTCATCTGTTCCGCTACTATCGTAAGTTGGCCAAGTTTACCTAGTTATCTTGCAAGTGTGCAAGTAATACCAGATTATTTTGATTGATATGAGGGGATGACTCAAGCCAACCGTCTACGTAGCATTTAGCAGAGTCCTTGCTTCTGCAACTTCGTCTGCTTTCTCATTGTCCTCAATGTTCCTGTTACCAGGAACCCTTAAATTGTAGTAAGGTGCGACTTGAAGCGAGCTCTCGCCGCTGCTGACGACCATGGACCAAGTGATTGGGAAGTTAAGCGCCATGAGCGCTGCTTGGTTTTGAGGAAATGCTCCAACACCTTCAACAGGAGCGTACAATTCCGAATTCGGACTGACAGCGACACCTTAAGTTGCTCAGAGAAGATCCAGCCCACACGCCACAGTCCATTTTAAACTCATCGGTGTAAAGTGAAATTGCGACCTCCCTTTGCACTCAGTCCCCTCTCCAGACCTCCTCTTGGAGTAAGCTTCAGCTTATGACACCTATCAAATTTAGTGAAGTAATGTAATAATCTGATGAGGGGGGCCACTGTTACAGTTTAACACGCGTGAAGATCAAGAGGTAGCTGCTGCTAGAGCTTATTTAGTGCGACAGTTAGATACGACCGTAGTGCACTTGCAACCCCTCCGAAGCTTGTTCGTCGTACTCTATACAAACAATAAATACATATATTATTATGGACGCTGACGATTCTTTTGCGCAAATGGCAGCCTATGTTATACCTTTTGATCCAAGGTTCGTTATTAGTTCCAGCTAAGCTTGCTGTCTATCTCGACACCGAGATACCTGACCCTCGTGCAGAATGTGACGCCAGTGCCATTTAGGGAGAGAAGTGAATAGTGTGCTATTTTGTTATTGTTTGTAACAGTATCAGCGTCGTCTGGAGCTTACTTTAAAACCGCTTTTGTCTGCCAAAGACGTGATGCCTTTGAAGTGCTTCCTCAGTATTACCCCTAAGGTCGTAGGTAAAGAGCCTGATGAAACGATCAAGACGTCATCTGCGTATGCAACTATACTTCATTGAGCTCTGTAGGATTCGTCCAGTGCGACGACCCACCGAAGTGTTAGGGGGACCTTCCCCGTGGAGTTTCTCTACTCAGGAAGCTGGTAGTAGTAACCGTACTCATGTTAGCTTCTCTCCCATCTAGGTGCGTGACTTTTATAGTTTCTTCCTGAGGCACAGGATAGAGCCTAAAGAGGTAATTAAGAGCCTTCACACATAGGAACAGACTAAAACATCAAGCACAATAGAGCTTAATAATGGACGCAGTGCATCGAGGCCTAATAATAACGGGCAATATGCGTAGCATACTTTCAGGCGGAATTTCTTATTTTGGTGTTTTAGAATTGTGTAGCAGTTTTTATTAGCTAATAAATTTCATTTCGAGTATGCGTGCATAGCTAAATCCGCCTGCCTGCAGCTATTAAGTAACTAACGTGCCTAAAAGTAGACTTCAAATATGTGAAACATTTGGAGAAAATGTCGGAAACCTAATACACCTCTCGTAAACCTGAACCAATTTAGGAATTCTGCCACTATATTCAGATTTAACGTACGGAAGGTCTTTCGATAAGTATAGGATCGTTTCTGGGTAAAACTTTGTTTCGCCTGTGCTATTTATGCAATGCCAGCTTTCAGAAAAATAATATGATTACTCTGTTGCTAAATTGTTGTTGCACAAAGTTGTTAATAAAACTATTTTTATGACAGCACTAAAAAATATAACGCAATCCAGATATTTGCACTGTTTTGATTAATAACAAAATTAAAAAGAAAACATATGAAAGTAGAATTACAATTTTCAGTGCAAAAATATAAACAAACAGTTTGTTTTTTCATGCAATTTTAAATCATTGCATACCTTTTGGCGCTACTGCATTCTATCGATGTTAAAAAAGTAACAAAGTGAAAATCTAAATTAGTGTAAAGTGCAGTGTTAATAATTTAACAAAAAACCAACATCAAAAAATCGAAAGCAACAGCCATAAAACATTGCATATTTGCAGGCGCGTTCAGAATCAAGCAAATAAACGTTATTGCATTAGTGTCAATAAAACAAAGCAAAAAAAAATTGCATTTAAAATACAAAGTCACATCGCTGACTTTTATTTTATATTTAAACAATAAACTTTTCCTGACATGTGCTATAAATTTATTACCACTTAAGCCTACTGTGGGCAAGTCAAGCATTGAGTTTTACAAATGCAAACCAAAAAACTGTTGACAAAAAGTGCAGCACAACAACAAATATAAACGTGCTATTGTAAAAACAACTGCAGTTCCTCAACTTGTAAAGCTGTAAACGTCAATAGTCCTTATTGTTGTTATTTTTTATTGATTGTTTCGACACAAGGAAATCATGGGATTAATAAGCTTTGCTTGTGGTGGATGTTTTTTATTATGGTATACTGCAATATACCTCACTTCACAACATCATCTCTGTAGGTGCATCGCTGATTGAAACAACAACAAAAGCTAATGGTAGTGAAATAAATATTTACAAGCAAATTTTATTTAACTTATAATTGATAGCTAGGAAAAGGAATTGGATATTTTAACGTGAAGTAAAGGGTGCTTCATTATGATTGTATTGCGCAAATAATCCCCACAGGTAGAGAGGAAACATAAACTTGACTGGCACATACATAAATTATCACATGAAATCCTTAAATTCATGAAATCTTTGAGGCTTTTGGGGAAAA
>JARSSU010035626.1:0-36731 GCA_029619165.1 Eurosta solidaginis
CATAAAATACTTAATATAACTTAATATAACACAACACAACATAACATAACCTGGCAATAACATACAGCTTACTATTACATAACATCGTGTAACAGTGGTGTTCGTGTAAGGAGGACATGCTTTTTCTTGCGCTGACCTGGGATATTTCAGTCTCACTGCGAGACTCTCCGAACTCCTTCTTCCATGAAGGCCGCCCACCAAAAACCTAATCCTTCCACGGCCCGTGGAAATCCCCGCGTTAGGATTAGTCTTCGCGTAGGTGCGGTGGTAACATGTTTGCGACGTGTCACACAAAATGAGTTCGTGGAACGCGCTCATACTTTGTGTCCATGATAAAAATTTACAAGTAAACAACGTTAAAAAATTATCAAAATTCCCACCGCTCTCACATTTTTATTTTTTATTTGTTATTTTGTTTTCACTACAAAAATTATTTGTAGATAAATATTTTTTTAGATGATATTCAAATAAATGTTTTTTCATACGAATTTGTTTTTTCTTGCAGAAAAGAAATCTTTGTCGATGCACAGTAGGTTTTTTGGTGGACAATGAACCATAACCCCCGCCCCCCCCTCAGACTTGCGGTACGTTTTGAAAATTGGAATCATTATGATTGTACCTCGACCATCTCGGGAAGGATTTGATATGATTTTGTCTAACCTTCTAGCTCTGTGCATTTTAGTCGCCTCTGCCTGTCGTTATGCTTATCGTGATACCTTCTAAGCACCGAAATCCTCAAGCTGCCAGTATTGGCTCCCGATCTACACTATCCCTTTGAAGAATGCCGCACGCCTGACAAAACTTCACACGGAATGTCTCCTTATAACGCCCGGCACCACCTACATAGTGAGGAAGTGCCCTATATTATACAAAAGAATGACTTGTGAAAAAACGGGGCCTATTAGATTGTTCCAAAACGAGGCATCCCTTGCAGACAACTGTTTTATGCAGCTCAATAAACCCCGTTATTAAACCACATTTTTAGTCACAGCAGAAAAAGAACCCACACTTCCTAGATATGTAAATGCGCGTGCCGTTTTCCAATGCTTATGTCAGTTGAACAAAAACAACAAGTAAGGAAGGCTAAGTTCGGGTGTAACCGAACATTACATACTCAGCTGCCAAATTACAGCTTGCAAAACTTTTAAATTACCTTCTTTTAAAAGTGGGCGGTGCCACGCCCATTGTCCAAAATTTTACTAATTTTCTATTCTGCGTCATAAGGTCAATCCACCTACCAAGTTTCATCGCTTTATCCGTTTTTCGGTTTTTCGAAATTTTCGATATCGAAAAAGTGGGCGGGGTTATAGTCCGATTTCATTCATTTTAAATAGCAATCTGAGATGAGTGCCCAGGAACTTACATACCAAATGTCATAGATACCTCAAAATTTACTCAGTTATCGTGTTTACGGACAGACGGACGGAGATGGCTAAATGAATTTCTTTTTTCGCGCAGATCATTTTGATATACAGAAGTCTATATCTATCTCGATTAGTTTATGCCGTTACGGGGTATCGTTATGCGAACAAATTAATATACTCTGTGAGCTCTGCTCAGTGAGTATATAAAAAAGACTAGCATTGAGGACGCAATTTCTCGGAAAATATAAAAAAACGCAATTAAACAAATTTTGCATAAATAACGTAAACATTAGAAAAACAAATGCTTTCTGCACATTTAACACCAAAGAAGCCACCAATTCTGATCGAAATTCGAATACCAACTGTAGGGTTATTTACTTGTAATAAATACACTTTGTTACATTTTAAAATTTATTATTACATTTTTATTTATCAAAAATGAAAATATTTTCATTCAACAGAAATATCTTTTAAAATAATAAGTTTATTATATTACAAAAAATTAAATAGAAATTTATAAATTTCTATGCTAGCACTACAAGCGGATTGGATGAATCTGGCACGGAGAACAGAATCCTGCTTATTGCAAGGACGATGCTCGCATGAATGTGCTATTAGCGCCATTTCATGTACATACGTGAGGTAAATCCTGAGAAATATTATTCGAAATGAAATTCTGGCAAGATATGCTTGCATAATATGCGAATATGTGTTTGGACGGGTTGCTTTTGTTATACGCGAACCACAATGGGACTTTACGCGTGGCAAACGCATGCGATATTGTTTGGATGAAATGCTAAAAGTCAAGAAAATACATACTGTGACGAATATTAGCAACACTAAGGCATACTATCATCTCTAAGCCGACACTAAGCAATCGCTTGTATCTACATAAATAAATCAATCATTATGTCTACACATATGTACATACAGCAGCGGAGAGATACAAAGGATGCAATCATCAGCAAAGTAGTATTGCTATGTGAGAAGCTACAAACGTGCATCTGCAGTTTCATAGCTGGTGAGTTTATTGCTGGCTAAACAAGTAGTAAATTCTAGAAGAAGAAACACTAGAAGTGTGAAAACGACAACGCAGAGAGTATAAAAGGAGCAAAAGCTGAGTAAGCAAAATCAGTTTGATTTAAGCACGCTATTGGTTGTGAAGTTAAGTGTTAAAGACCATTTTTACATTATTGTATATATTTGGAGTTATTTATCAACAGTTTAGCGATTCGATGTTAGCAGAAGATTTGGAATAAGCGGAATTTCCCTAAAGTCGTTACAATATGTACACGCAACGATTACGAATATGACCCCGAGAACACATGGAGTGGTTGGGCGATGAATAGCTTTGTAAAGCGACCATTGTCATGGGGTGGCGAACATTGAAGAGTAAAATAGGAATACAAGTGGAAACTGATGCAGGTTTGTTGCACGTTAAGAACTTTTGTAAGCTTCTTCAACAAAACGTGTCAGTACATCATCAAGGTGAACTCTTATCACGACGACGACTTTAAGAAGATCTCAGTTGAGGTATTACCATCAAGGAAAATTATTTATTATTATGCTTGCAAGTGTTGCATTGCCAAAGGGAAATATGCGTCGAATACAGAGTAGAAGACAAGAAGCCCATAGTACATTTGATTAAAATACCTTATGAGTTTATTAGAGTTTGATTTATATTAATTGTTGTCTTCAAGACAAATATTATTAATTTTGTAAATAAATTTGTAAAATGTATATTTTACAAGTTATATTAAACGAGCCGAAGCCGTGCGCATGTTGCGCAACCAATAAAAAATTATCGTATCAAATATCAACAGAAATCAGTTGTTCTATCAATTAAATTACAGCTTGCGCTGCCATCTGGCGTATGTGAGCAACTGCCGGTAATGCAGTGCAAATATTCACAATAATGCCATAGTACAAAGAGATTTCTTTGTGTGCTCACAATCGTTTATTTCTAACAAATTATTTTAATAAAATATAGCTAAACAAAAGCACTACGACCAAAATTGCCCAAAGCTCGCTAATATCCCGAATCTCCATATTCACAACCAAAAATTTATTTATAGATTTGGATTCCAAATAAGAGCGAAGAAAGGAACCCGTACATAACAACAGCAATTAGAAATGATATATATGATTATTGATTTAAATATTTCAAAAATTGTTAATTTTACATGATTAACAGCAAAAAGTGATAACAAAATTGAAATTAGCGAGATTGATAGTGCAGTGTACAGCCTTAAGGCCACTAGCTATTCTGTTGAAACAGTTGGAAAACATAGAGGCGGAAATCAAGGAGAACGACGAGAAAGCACGTTTGTACCTAAAGGAAAATAAACGTCAATTGGCCAAAACATATACACACCTCGTGGGAGCCCCAATGACGGGAGAGGGAACAAGAAAGGACGAGTACGAACGGCTGAAGAAGCCGTTATGTCGCGTAGCAATAGGGCAAGAAAGGTGGTTACACGTGGCCGCAAAGACCGTAACTAGTGTCTCCCCAAAAGCCAAGACGTCCGAAATGCCTTCAGGTGAATCCTTACCACCCAAAGGTAGCTTCATTTTTTTATATGGGCAAAAACTCCAACTCCAACAGGCGAATATAGAAATTAATAAATTTCTATTTAATTTTCATAAAATAATTAAACTTTATTATTTTAAAATATATTTTAACAATATCAGATCGCAAGCAACAAGCCCTTCTCATCATAGAGAGGTGGTGCGCTACCAAAGGATTGTCTATCAATCCTAATAAAACTGTCATAGAGCCTTTCACCGGAGAAGGAAAGCATCCATCCCAAACCATCCCTGTGTGGTACAAAAATATAATTCTCAATGGAGGCAAATACCTAGGAGTCACACTGGATAGAACTCTCACGAGGAATGCTCATTTGGATGCTATCCTAAACAAAGCAAGAAAAGCTTTCTTCACCTGTACTAAACAATTCAGACGTCACTGCATTAACTGCCCAGGGCAAAGACAGGCCAAACTGTTTACACTTCCGGCACGAAAGTATCAGCCCAACTCATTAATCTAAGCATGGAGGACCTAATAACTCTCACTGTGGTCTACGATATCACCTAAGTAAGTTAAATCTATCCGATACTCAAATTTGTCGTTTCTGTGAGCTGGATGATGAAACGCCGGTTCACATTCTCTGCGAATGCGTCGCTCTGGCTAGGCAGACACTGTCCCATCTAGGTGGTGTGATTCTTAATCCCTATGTGACATGGAGTAAAAAGCCAGAAGAGGTACCAAGATATATTAAAAGCACCCACATACAAAATTAGGCTGAAAGGTTAGGCACAATAGAACTGCACAAGGTCGCAGTGCTTCCAGACTAGTAATAAAAATAAAAAACATATTTACGTAAAAAGCATATGCTTGAAAAGAATCACGGTACGTATCATATGTACATAGTCGCAATGAAGTCGTGTAACATAACATACCATGACATATCTTAACATAACATAACACAACATATCATAAAACCAGCTCTTGCATGGCTTCAAGGAAATCGTTTACACATTAAAGAAAGGCCGCAACTAGGTATAAAATATTTCTTAAAATCTCTTTACTGCTAGGCTGTTTTTTGTTCTCTCACTGTGCACTCCCTTTGCATTCGCATACAATGCAACCATTCACAATTCACTGCACGCGGTCCACGAAATGCGGCCGTTTGTTCAAATACATTCACTCATTGCATCACCCACCCTTCACGCATCCTACATCTGCTACGCATATTGTTTTTATTTAATAGCATTTTAAATTTTACTGGAAAATTCACCATATGCATCGTTACTTTTTTTTTAATTTGGTACGGCAGGTATTTATTTTTAAATTCCATTCGTTGTGAAAATAACGCAAAGCTAAAAGGAAATACAATACAATGCTCGAATGGAGATGCAGCACAGCGATGGAAGAAGAAAAAAATTCCAAATTGTAAATGAAAAAATTATAAATAGTAAAAAGCAGTAGGTACAGTTGTGTTTGAGTTGAGTGTGAGATGGGTTGCTCTTTGGTATAAAAAATGTTTTTTTTTGTTTTTTGTTTTTTTTGTTCGCTGAATTTTTTTGGAAAGAATTACAAGAGGGTTGTGGAGCTCAGGTTTCAGTTTCTATCCAAAAACAAAAGCATTTTTGTGAATATATTTGGAATATCAATGGCCAGAATGTTGTTAAGGCATTGTTTACTTAACTGCGATAAGACAGCAAATAGTTCGATGCGAGTATTTATTGAGAGCTTTCAACTGCGAAAAAGTTGAAATAAGGAAAGCAAAGTTTTTCATTTTTTTGTGTGATCGTGAAGTGCTAGGTTGAATCCTACAATCGCTCCAGGAGGAAGGATTGTTAAGATTTGCTATAAGATTAAAGGCAAGCATTTTTTTTAGGAAGATGGGTTTGAGCTGCGACTGAACGCAATTATCGATTGCTAATCGTTAGAGTCCGTTTGGCCACCGTGGTGTGATGGTAGCGTGCTCCGCCTACCACATCGTATGCCCTGAGTTCACACCCCGGGCTAAGCAACATAAAATTTTAGAAATAAGGTTTTTCAATTAGAAGAAAATTTGTCTAAGCGGGGTCGCCCCCGGCAGTGTTTGGCAAGCGCTCCGAGTGTATTTCTGCCATGAAAAGCTCTCAGTGAAAACTCATCTGCCTTGCAGATGCCGTTCGGAGTCAGCATAAAACATGTAGGTCCCGTCCGGCCAATTTGTAGGGAAAATCAAGAGGAGCACGACGCAAATTGGAACAGAAGCTCGGCCTTAGATCTCTTCGTAGGTTATCGCGCTTACATTTATTTATAATCGTTAGAGTCCACATAAAATATGAGTTGGGGTAATCGATTTTTTTGCTGAGACTACGAATCTTTTCTTGTTAGCCCTGGTCCTTTGCTTGGGTTTCATTTACAATGAAAATTAATACAAGGGTTCTGACGATAGCTCGTTCATTGCCAGGCTATTTAAGTTTTTATACCTGGAATGAAAAAGAGAGGCCGATGTTGAGCTCAATTGGTGGTAAGAAAGATATATATATGAAAATACTCCACTGTCATTCACGCCTATGAATAAGCGTCTCGCCACAATGCGAATCAAATCAGAGCTCTTCAAAAGATCTCTCGAATAGGTAAGCTACCCATGCATACCTGTCGTACGACTAATACCTTAATGAAAAAACCGTCGGGAAGTGTCTTTATCGCTACAAGAAGAAGAAGAATTTCCTCTCTAAAGGCTGGGAAAAGAAGTGATATATTCGCCATAAGGACTGAATGAGTCATAGTGTGAAAAGAAGTTTGCTCCACAACCTAACTGAAAATCCTCATCAGAGACCAAAATGTATGTTATGAAATAACTCCTTCCCCTTGGTAAATACTAAAGCTTTCTAGGACCTATGCTGCTTATACATAGATCTGATAGCTTGTGCTCGATTGTTTGAGAGTTATTTATATAAGGTTTCAAGATAAAAACAACGCCAAAGCTGGCCTTTACAAGGCCTTTTTCAGTAGAAGTTTATTAAGAGATTCTCATGGTAATTGCATCGGCGTCTCCGTCAGTGAGTAGCACTTTAACCTCTGCATATGAGCTCTGATTGAGAGAGGAGTACGCACGCCATCACATCGGAGAGATTAAAAAGTAACGATCTCCAGGCAGGCACTTCGATGTCTATATCGAACGTAGGTGTGGTATGAAAGGCATACTGAGCGTCCTCACCAAGGATTTTACGGATTCTTGGGAAAATGTTCTTTTAAGAGCAACCACTACAAAAATTGCTTTCATTTACTTTCCTTAGTAATCTTGGAATGGACTCGAACTTGTTATAACAGGAAGGAGTATTACCACTACCTATAACATCTGCTGATGTTGGCTTATCGTCTCAAGTTTTTGATACTTCGCCGATCTCTGTAGCTTCGACGAGGTTAAGCGGTCTTTAACAAAGCTCCTACAGTGCTTAAGCTAGGAAACGAACCTTTCGCACATACCACCACATGTTCTGACTTTACGGCTTCGCATTGCTCTAAGTTTTTTGGGCACTAGGGGATATGGTGCCAAATGCAGTGACTCCTATTTGCATCGTCGTCGCCTACTCTGAAACAGATTTTGAGGCTTCATATCTCCTTGGGCTATAAGTGTGAGCATTGCTTCATATACTAAAATACTCTGGCGATCCCAATCTCCTCATGGAACTAGGGGCGGGGAAGGAGGGATGGTCTGAAGTTTAATGTGGTCATATAAATCGTTCCCGAGATGGTCGGCCTAATGGTGCTTTGTTACCGGAGGGTACCGGATCTATATCCGGCAAAGGACCATCACATCGATAACACTCCCCAAAGCTTTCGGGGAATGTCTTTATCGTTAATATAACAACAACAACCATTGCTTTAGTCATAAAGACCTTCTTGTGCGGACCTACATATATTAGCGGGTGTGCGAAATATATAACTGCTCATTCATTTCTGCTAGGCCCCAATATAGTTGAGTCACCGTCTCGAGCATTCTAATATACCTGCTTCACTTACACCGCGAGAACCTCTGGAGTTTCCTTCGCTAATCGCTCGAAGGTGATTTAGGAGATAAATCCTATTGTTGTTGCAGTAGCGATAGGATGGGGCCAAAAGGTTTTGCGAATTGTTGTTCAGGTTGAGAGGCCTTTGCTCGGAATACCTCTTGGAGAGCTTTTCAATTGGAAAATTGTTTCGTTATAAGATCCGAGATATCTGGCAATCACTCTGGTGACTCACACTCGTTTTCGTTGTTTTTTAACAATAAAAACTCCTACAAAGAACATTTGCAGTTCGGCAGAAGTTAAAAAAGTTCTTCTTTCACTCTGGTGCTAATACTCGATAGTCGTGTGAAATATTTCCGTTGTGGACTTCAGCCGAGTCTTCTGAAAGCCATACTTTACCTAGGTGTATTAAGGTCTTTTTAGCTTGGAGAGACGAACTGTAGCACAGTCCCTGATTTCAGCTTGGGCTGGTCTGGAGAAACTGGTCATGGCTGCTGAGTCCAAAGCTTCAGAGTGCCATTTCCTCGTAGAGACGGTTTATATGGGTTTACATATAACGTGTATTGACATCTATTGAGAACCGGTTCACATGCAAGCATGACTCGTGTTCCCATCAGCTTAACACTTAACTGCTATATCAATCAAATTTTAAAAAATTAAAAAGATCTTTGAATATCAAATCAACAAGAATGGTAGCAACGAGGCAGAGAGGAAGTAGCAGACAACTAAAATACTCAAGGCTAAATTTACAACATTAACTTATCAATTCTATCATGCACACAAACACACACCAACACATATTTTCACCAATACAAGCTCAAGCACAAAACATCGTTAAGTCGATCAGAACAATTGCAGAAATTTCTAAGACAATAGCGACACAACAATGTAAACGCATTCAAAAGAAAACCACACATGCCATGTGAAGAAAACTTAGAACAATGCCAACGCCGAACAATCGATATAGAAGAGAGAGTGACAGAAAGAGCGTGATAAAGGGTATGAAAGAAAGACGCAAAAGCGTTGCAACTATTTGTACAATTGCGGTTTGGTCTCTGGCGTATAAAGCTTGTTTAAATGTTCAACAAATTACCGCAGGTGGCTGACAACAGCTTTAGAGGAGGAACGCGAAAATCAACTGGCACACACACACACACAAATACACTTACACGAATGCAACAAAAACACGCTATTTGTCTAACGCAATTGCTCAACAATGAGCCAGACATTGACTCAATGAGGCCGCTAGCCGCAGGTGGCAGTAAATTTGTGTTACCCACAAGCAGAACATTCTTACATAGATTTTTAGGCGTTTGCTAGTTTTTGTTGCATACCTATAGGCGCATTGCTAATCTTTGTACGCTCAAAGTTAGAATAGCGTTGAATTGTAAAATGTTTAGGTGCACTGACACGCCCATCTATGTTTGTAGGGTAGGGTGTTAACGGCTTTGCCGGTTTTATGTATGCTTGTTGCTGTGATTGTTGTATGTACACCTATGAAATTCAAGCGAAGGTTAATAATTCGTAATATCCTACACATCCTGTACTCCGGTACATCCGGCACATCCGGTGCTGAATGCGAATTACGTTTACTAAGTAAAATAGTACCTAAATAGTGATGGGTATAGCTGTTGCTGCAGATTTCTAATTGTTGTTTTTGTTTTAGACTATTTCATTTTTGGTTGGATTTTGCTGTTTTTTGCGTTGTCTACCGAAAGCAGGCGGTTGAGCTTATAGTTAAAAATATTTTGATTAAAAAATACCGACTTTTTGCTCTAGAAACGAAAAACTGACTACATAGTAAAGTGCTCTTCGGTACCAAAAGAGAATCTGGAAACACTCTGCATTTCCAAAATGTGGCAGAGTTTGGTATTCTGATAATCAATACCATCGGAAACAAAATAGATGTTGTATTCAGGCCGCGTCAGACTATGGCCACTTAATGGTACAACTAGGGCAAGTGTAAGCCGTTCTGATCGAATGAGAAACCCGCTTTTGCGCTCAATGCTGATATGCTACCTAAAAAGTACCTGTAAGTGGATCTCAAATATCAACTTTTTGATGATTCCATCAAGGTCAGCTTAAGCATAATATAACAGGTAGAGAAAGGAAAGCATACGCCGCACGCCAACTGACCGAATTGTGGTAGATTCGTGACGTTTCTAGCTTTATCGCCCGCTGCACAGAGTATTATAATAGCTACGTGTCGAAGTCTGAAGCCACCTCCTGTAAAGAGGTAATGACGATCAAAAAGCTTTTTAGCTGCCTTACTGATCATTCTAAAAGACGTAGTCTTTCTCTCAAAGGATATGAATGAATGAAGACGTAATCTTTCCATGAAAGGATATTGTGACGAGTATTTGTATCAATAAGCGATACTAGCATCACTAAGCCGATACTAAGCAGCCACTCGTATGTACGTAAACAAATCAATCATCATTTACACACATGCATACAAGGCAGCGGAGAGATACTCACAAACGTATGTCATCATCAGCCGAAGTAGTACTCACATATATACACGCATATGGCTACAAACTATAAATATACATGTATATAGCTGGTAACCAAGCATGAAGTTCATGAAATTACTAGACCTTAGGAGAAATGAGTGAACGAGGAAACCGAGAGTATCAAAGCAGTGCAAGCTGAGGTGTAGTACCCTCAAAGTAGTCTAATGAAGACCATTTTGCATTATTGAATATTGGAGTTATTTATTCAACAGTTTAGCGATTCGAACGATAGCAGGAGGTTTGGCATAAGAGGAATTTCACTAAACTCGTTACAATATGAAAGAATGAAGACGTAGTCTTTCCCTGAAAGGAATGTATGTGAGCAATAGAAGACATGCGATCAAAGACTACTATCATAATTTCTAAGGAGCCAGGAAAAACTCTTGTTGTGAGAAGACACTGTCGCGCTATTCGATACCAAATAAAGTGTGAGGAAAGGACGGTTATGCAACTTCGTGATGAAGAAGAAAGAAAGAAGAATTAGTCAGCAGTAGTTGGCAAATACATCGAATACTCCCATTAAGAGCTACGCGTAAAATTTCGTCCAGCTTTTTATGTTATTAGAACCACATAAAACTATAGGTTTAGTCAAATTATGAGAGAGTTTGGTCTTAAACGCATCACATTAAAATTCCGGCAAAATTAATATTTATTAAAAATTCTGCTAAATATTCGTACCTTGCCAAAGAAATGTCCCTCGATATCTTTCTACGTATCCTCCCAACGCGCTTTCATTGGTCATATATAAGTTTGTGCTTATTTTTGGCTTCGCTTTCGGCTCACCATATATTCTTAATGTATTGCGCCCAATACTCGGCATTGTCCTTTCAAGGCGCAAAGGCATAAGGCTCAAACCAACTTACGGACAGATATACAATATTTACATAAGAAACATTCACATATACATACATACATATATTTATGTGTGTAGTAGAAGAATATTTATACACTGCGTAAATTATTACTTTGTTTTATGTGCAGACATGGGCGTAGTTAGTCTTTGACCAAGTATAGGGCAGGAGTTGAGTTTTAACCCAGCCACATTAAAACTTCTAGGCCAAAACGCCCTCCCACCCCCTAGAGCCATGAGAAAGTTGGGGTTACCAGATTCTTGGCTGTTAAAGTAATAGAATTCGCCACGGGTAGGTGAGGTTGAAAATTGGGTTGGAGAAGCTATGTATTGTGCTACAGAACCCCTTTAATCAATTTGGTATTTTAGTCGCCTCCTACGACACTCATCACTGCCCTTTGCAGTGCAAGGGGAAACCTCCTCCAAATATAAACTAATCAGAAACTCTCTTGAGGCATATGACGTTTGAATCCACGTCTCCAGTGTTTAGAATCCCTCTAGCGACATGAGGTATCCATTTTGAATTCTAATCTCAGTTTGAGTCATCGTTACGGTTGTCCTTTAAGTTATGGTGGGAGCCTATCTGTGCACTATAGAACCATACCAAGATCGGGTAGCCTATGCTCTATGTTTTTCGTGTACGACGTAACTGTGGCGCTCAAGTTGGGGGCTCACATATAAGCCGTCGCAAGGGAAAGTATTTTATCTGATGAGATTTTTCGAAAATAGCTCGCCCGGCAATTAGCCAAATCGACAGTCAAGCATGGGGTTAATGGGGTGTGATGTGGTGGATATTATGCTGCAAGCGATATAAGAGCGTATGTCCTCCAAATTGAGCGTGCAAGCTAATATCCACTATGAAATTGAGAACAAGAAACGTCAGTGATGGCAGCGGGAGAAACACTAGACTTATCGAAAGCTTTTGACACAGTCAATCACAGCACGCTACTACAAGGCATGGAAGGATGGATAATGCCTTCCACACCCCAAAGAGTTACTACACCGACGAATGCACGATAATGGCAACGGGCCCTAGAAACTATCCTGTAAAATAGACCACTATCTCACTACTCTTTCCAGTTGTTCGCCCCGCGAAACTTGCCACTGTCACCGACCAAGCCTCACGACGTGGCCGATACAAGTGTCGGCAATATTGAACAGCCGCATCGATTACATTACCCTAACATCTGTCCGACACCCAAAAATTTTGGATGTGACGTTCAGAGCCGTAAAAAAATCCCCACGCCCCTCGCTGGCAACCCCTGGGCAAAGACAAAGAAACGCACATAGCAATGTACAAAGCAATTGGCCAGCCGTTGTATGCTACTCGTTTCCGATATGATCACCAAGCTAAAAATTAACACAATGCAGGAAACTTCAGGCCTGTAAAAACATCGCTCTCAGAAATGCCACATGATGTGTTCTTGTGTGTGTGGGGAATACTCCCCATAAAGGAGCGAAACAAATTGCCGAGCAAACAGTTTCTGCTAAGTACTCAGAAACCTGTGCATTCTAGCAGACAACTGATTGAAGAGACCCCAGAGATAGGACGTGTCATCATTGCAAGCACTATGAAGAAATACTGTGTGCCACAAGAAATCAGCGATTTGAACCAAAAGAGTACTAAGTGACCCACAAAAAGTCGGCAAAGTCCTATGCCGATAAATTCCAGGCGTACCCTGTTCTCACAGCTAAAGAAAGCAGACTTCCCAGGTTCGTCACTCTGGCACAGCTTCGATCTAGATACTGAAACAGTTAATCTTGTACTTGTATCACGAACGATCTTTTCAATTGGAATGTGGAAGCAACGCCTCTAACAACCATGTCTTTTTGGTCCTACCCTATTGAAACTGCAAGTTTCCGGGGCTTTCGTTACAGGATATCGATGACAGTTTGTGAGTGCTCACACCTATTGGATGAAGCAATGTTACAAGAAGGAGAGAACAGTAAAATAAGTTTTATGAAGAACTTCGACTGACCTGTGTTATAGTCGGAGTAACAGGTTAGTCATAGATTCAACAAATAACCTTCAAAAATTTCAATTGAAGGTCTCTTCCCTCCTGTCAACGCTTTTGTTTTAATATGTGAGTCCTATTATTTTCTGTGGCAGCGCGACACTGATCCGGCCATACAGCCTACCCAAGCCCAAACGAAACAAGTCAAGCCAACAAATTTGAATGAGTGCGTCGAATAGTTAGCGCTTGTGTGTACACCAACAAATTTGAATGAGTGCGTCGAATAAGTTAGCGCTTGTGTGTACATAACTTTTGGTTATGAGTGCTTTTATTACATATACATTAGGGTGGGTCGATTTGTATGGACGAAAGTTAACCGATATCGCGCCCTCGATTTTTCGATAGGATTTGGGCTCAGGAAAAAAAGTTGCACTACGCATACCCAAAAAAATAATTTTCGAGCCTGCGAAATTTAATTTTTTTACTTTTTTTCGACTTTGATTTTTAAGGTTTTTTTCATGACCTACTAAAAAAATTTCCATACATGAAAATTAATAAATCGACCCACCCTAATATACATATCTACATACATACATATGCATGGATATTTATATATGTATGTGAAGCACACGTGAATCCTCTGAATTATTATGCGCGTTCATTCACACACACACAAACACGCACACAAAGCCACCAAAAAAAGCATCCGTCTATTTATTGCAATTTGCTTGCGGTCGCTGTGCGTCCTTTGAGGCCATATAGTTGCCAGCTTTTTAACGGCTTTTTTTGGTTTAATACGAATGTGAGTATATATTTCACGCATAACTTCTGAAACCACCACCAGCACGACTACCACCGTCATTCATATTCCAACAGCCTCAGCCTCAACCTCTGCAATGTTATGTGCCCTTTACTATAATTTTTTTTGTATGCAAAAAACTACAGTGACATAGAACTACAGTGACATACATACATGCATATGTATGTAGATGCACTCACACATCACCGCATACATACATATACCAACACCTACAACCATACCCTGTCCACTCAATCCCTTATTAGTAGTTTCTTCTTCACAATTTCAGCATATTTTTGTTTTTTTTTCGTAAGCTCACTTGATGTCCTTCGTTCGTTTTAGCCGCAGGCTCGTTCGTACGGTACGGTGCACATATTTTGTGCGCATCGTAAATTTGACTTTTATTTCGTTAACATACGTTTTTTTTTGTCTCTCCATATGTTCATACTCGTTCTACATTGTAAGACCTATCAAAACTGAATGGCAATATGTTCGTTGCTGCTACGTACATTTTTAGCTCGCCGAACGTGGTGAAATTATATGCGCTGAATTTAGTGAGAGCACTTGCAAAATTTCTCATGAGAGCGTTGAGCACGTACTGCTTAGCGTTATCCGCAGGGGAAGTGCTGAATGAGAGCACATTGAGCGCACACGAGCGCAATAGCGAGTAAAACAAAGCGCTGAATTACCTTGAAAAGTTTGCGGAATTGTGCTGAATTGCGTTGAACTTGCAAAATTTCTCATGAGAGCGTTGAGCACGTACTGCTTAGCGTTATCCGCAGGGGAAGTGCTGAATGAGAGCACATTGAGCGCACACGAGCGCAATATCGAGTAAAACAAACCGCTGAATTACCTTGAAAAGTCTGCGGAATTGTGCTGAATTGCTCTGAATATAGTTGGGTGGTGTTGAATTGTGCTGATTTGCAGTTAATGTTAAATTCTAAAGTATTTCTTTGTTTGAAATTATTGAAGCATAAAAATATTTCGTGGTTAACATGACCCACATCCTTGGAATGCTAATTTTGTTGGATAAACGAAATTGGTCATATTTAAGAGTTTTTTATCATTTTTAATGGCGCTAAGAACACACATTTCTGCTAATTATCAGATGTTAGTCGGTGAAGGCAAAGGCATAGCCCAGTGAGTGGCGCTGGTGTAATACGTCCAGGGAGGTCTTTTGATTTAATCGCGGATAAAGCACCTTCGTTTTCGTATTAACTTGAACTAAAGTTTAAAGTGCGCTACAAGTATCGGAGTCTTTTTGGCTGCAGTTTCGGGCATCAATGAAGAATGTTACGATCCGCCTTCCCTTCTTCCTTTTAGAGGGAACTTGTTAGTATAACTATCAGACCAGGCAGACGTTGCTCTCCCTAGCTTTGGTCTTTTTTCATAACTTTTAAGCAGTTTTTACCTCTTTCTCTTCTTCCTCTCTCTATCCAGTTTCCTTATCTTTTTATTCACTCTTCCCTCCGCCTTTCTCTTTTTCTGCGTCTCTTTCTCCCTCTCCGCTTTTTCCCATCACATCTTTTAAGATCCATCTATCCATATCTCTCTATCTTCGTCTAACTCTGTCTCTTTCTCCTTCCATCCTTGCTCTTCCTTCTAGTTGTTCTTGTTCTCCTCCATCGCTTTTTACAAGTCCCAGTCGCACTCAGAGTCCAAGTACCATTTTGAGTGCTGCTTCCAGTCCCAGTCGCAGTCCCAGTCCCATTTTCGAAAAAAGTGTCATAAATACTTATCTAGGCATCTAGGCAACAAGCTACCTATATGCCCAATTTCAGTTAAATCGAGCCAAGAACAGAATTTGTTTGAAAAGATCGGTCTCGGTTCCCGGAAAAAAGTATCGTAAATATTAATCTGGGCAAAGGGCTACCTATATACCAAATTTCAGGCAAATCGAACCGTGAATAGAATTCGTTTCGAATAGATCGGTCCCTGGTCTACTTTCCGGAAAGAAACTTTACAGAAGCGCTATTCTATCTTTCAAGTTGAATCAAACTGCACACGGTGAGCAAATTTGATTGAAGTCGGTTAAGTTGCTTAGGAGTCCATCGCGGACAAACAATATGACACAAAATTTATATATATTAAGATATGAAAAAGCCATGATCGAAACATCGGTTTAGTTTGAGAATGAAGCTCGTTCTTATGCAACCATAATTATGTATTCTTCAATTTTCTTTAGATAGCACAAAAGGTTGTCATACAGAGTTATCCGCCCTACCTATATCCATCTCGGAACTTTCCATTCTCACATCATGAGCCATCTAGTGCGCTTTGATATAGGTGTCGCCGTGACTTCGTAATATCGAAATGGACTTAAGAAACCAGTAGAGCTCGTCACTCCCGCATAGTTTCAGATTTTATTACTTTTGATATTAATGCTTTTAAGGCATCATGACTGTGAAGTCGTTAAGTGGGCGATTAAAACTTAGCTATCCTGCGGCAGTCTATTCCACTTCGAAGACTCTCAATGAGTTCGCAACTCAATGGCATTGCATGCTTTCGGGATTTACCCGACCAAGGACGGCGTTTTTCATTATGATCCCGTGTAGTTCCTCACGAAAAGACGAGGAAAAGTATTAAAACAACAACTTTATAAAAACTTACGAATGCCGGTTTGATCTCTATATATGAGGTGGACGTCTGAAGTGCAACATGCCCATTGAAAGAGTTCTACAGTCGAATATCAAACTAATTGGGGAAGGAGTTTGTTCAGACCGCTTTATGTTTTCAAGAATCTACAACCAATAGGTATCGACAGGGCTCTTTAAGCGCTGGCAGTCGTATCGACTCCGGATGTATTCATTTTAAAGACTTCTTAACGGCAGCACTGTCACAGTGGAATGGCAAGGATCTGTGGCCCAGACTAAAGGGGAGGGAGTTCAGCTTTGTCCCCTCAACTAAGGTCATGATTGAAAACGTAGACCAGCACCTTAAGTACATACATGGGCGGTCACGTAAACGAAACCTAGCATCTAACGGTCTCACTTTTTTGCGAAAGATTCAGGCTTTTTGTTGAGGTATAGAGTCGCTGCGTTTTATATTTAATACGACAGCCAAGCGGAGCTGCAAACCATCGCTGTCGAGAGTGGTTGTCAGTTGAATCATGAAGTCTATTTACTCAGTTGTCTAGCTCTAGGGTTACAGATGTGTAATCAATTTTCTACTGAAGTTCTATCGGTAACTCTTTTATAACAAACTGATTAGTTGTCGATAACAAATGAATAACATGTCGTTAACAAATTGGTAACACTCTGATATAACATCGACACATTTCCGATAGCAAGTCGATTACTTTTTAAAACAAATCCATAACTTGCCGAAAGCAACACGATAACTTTTCTATAGCGAAGCGATAACTTTTCGATAAAATATCGATATTATCTTTATAAAATATCGAAAACTTTTCGATAAATTACTGATAAAAATCGATAAACCAACGACTAACTTTGTTATTGATTGGAAAATGTATACCATTTCGATACCAATTCGATAACAAAGCGACATTTTTCGACAACTAATCGATACCACTCCAATAACAAATGGATAAGTTCTAAATTACATATCGAAAACATTTCGCTAACAACCGATAACTCGTTGAAAAAATTCGATAATCCTTTGGTAAGCTTTGTTATCTATAGCAAGTTTTTAACACTTCGACAACAAATCGATAACTGACCTATAACAAGTTGATAACAGGCCCACATCCCATCGCTAAAAAACGGCTAACACTTCGATAACAAACTGACAACAAGCCGTCAATGCATTCAAAATTTAGTTTTAGTTGCTTCCTATTAATCAAATCTTTTTGCCGTGTCACCTACGAGCATATGTGCAGAAAGTATGTACTGCGCATCCATGTTATACAAATTTAAAACGAACATGAGTATATCTAAAAAAATAGCTAAAATTTGCGTTAGGTCAGTTATATTACGGAAACTGTTTTAAATTTAAACGTGCTGTTAAAATTAAATTTTTACACACCCAACAGTTTTTCCATTGACTCTCATCTATGATTAGGATATTTTACTACTTTTACTAGAACAACAACAATTTTTCTGCTAATATAATAATAAGCTGTTATTAACGAATTTTAGGCAATATTCAATAGAGCTGCTTAAGAGGCTGTTACCAACTCTGTTATTGGCATAACTTAACCCATTTGCAAACTGTTCGATTGTGCAGAAACACCCAAAACTTTTAAGTAACATTAGCTGCTCATTATTATTTAGTCTATCTCTATGGATCCTGTGAAATTGGGTATTTACAGCAATTGTAAAGCTTATCCTCCTCCTATACTATGTAGTTTGGTAGATAGCCAAACAAAAAGAACCTACCTCATAACGAGAGCTCTGAAAACAACTCCGACAGATCTGGTGGGAAAGAACATAGCGTTAACAACTGCAGCGAGGCTCAATGCCTTTGGAGCAGCTTGAGCGCAGATCATTTTCAGGTTGGTGGCTCGCAAGTGGTATTCTCTCTGGACACTGTCTTCTGGCTTTATATGCTTTTATATTAGGCCTCGTCAGTGATAGCATATGTAGGAGGTGCGGGTTGAAGGAAGAAATGATGAAACACGTTTCGTGCTCTTGCCCTGTCCATCTATAAGCAATGGTACAGCTGTCATTACTAGAAGCAGCAAATGGAATAGGTCCAAGAAAGCTTCTACTATTTTCCAAATTGGCGGAGTTATGGTATAAACTATTCCCCGGATTTTGATAGGGTGTTTCAGTTTAGTCGTTGAAAAAATTTCTGGTAATTCTATGCATACACTCAGTATATATGAGGTCTTCACGGTTCAACCTAACCTAATTTAATAAATTCAATATTTAGGTTAGGTGGCAACACTATTGAAATATTATTTTATTTTTTAAAGAGGGTGTCAAAACAATATACTTTTGGTGTCAATATTGTAGCATTGCCTTTACGACATTGAGTATTTTAATAAAAGTGGCAACACATTACAAATTATAAGTACTTGAGTGGCATATCCAGACAAAATATTTGAGTACAAAAACTCTTTCCAAAATATTTCATATTTTAAAAATGAATAAAATGTTTAATAACTCAAAATAAGTGGCAACCCTTTTAAGATTATAGGTGTATAAGTACCACACAAATATGTATCTGTACTAAAGTCTCTCAAAAATATTTAATTTTTAATTCCATTTAAATTAATAATTTGTTTTAACATTTCAAAATAGACAAATCCAGACAAAATATTTGAATACAAAAACTCTTTCCAAAATATTTCATATTTTAAAAATGAATAAAATGTTTAATAACTCAAAATAAGTGGCAACCCTTTTAAGATTATAGGTGTATAAGTACCACACAAATATATATCTGTACTAAAGTCTGTCAAAAATATTTAATTTTTAATTCCAGTTAAATTAATATTTGTTTTAATATTTCAAAATAGATGGCAACCCTTTTCTAGCTTAAAGGTGTATAAATGGCAAGTACTTAAAATAATAGCTGTACCACAAGTTTGTCAAAATATTTAATTTAACAAATGGAATTATTATAACAAATAATTTTTTGAGTAATTCAAAACAGGTGGCAGTTGTTTTTAAATTATACGTAACTTAAAGGCAACCGCACAAAAATATATCTGTACTAAACTGTACTAAAACTGTAAGAAATATTTAATTTTTATATTTTAGTTGTATCCATAAATATTTGTTTTAATAACACAAAATAGGTGGCAAAATTATAGGTGTATAAATGACAAGTCCTCAAAAAATATAGCTGTACTAAAAGTCTGTCCAAAATATTTCATTCAAAAATTAAAATTGTTATAATAAGTAACTTCTTTTTGTAATTAAAAACAGGTGGCAATACTTTTAAAATTATTGGTATATAAGTGGCAACCACACAAAAAATACATTTGTACCAAAGCTCTTTCAATAATATTTCAGAAATAATACATTATTTAAATAATTCAAACCAGGTGGTAACCCTTTAAAATTATGGGTGTATAGGCGACAGCCACACAAAGAATACATCCGTAGTAAAACCCTCTCAAACATATTTCATTTAATAATTTAAAGTTTAATAATAAATAATTTTGGGGGCTACACTTTTAAAATTCTAGGTTTATAAGTGCCAACGACACTAAAATATATCTGTCAATTTGTGTCAATATTGTAGCATTGCTTTAAGACATTGAGTATTTAAAAAAGTGGCAACCCATTAAAAAATTTAAATACATAAGTGACAAATCCAGAAAACTTATTTCAGTACAAAAACACTGTCGAAAATATTTCATTTGATATTTCAAATTATAAAAATAAATAAATTGTTTATAAACTCAAAATAGGTGGCAAACCTTTTAAGGTTTTAGGTGTATAAGTAGAAGCCACAAAAATATTTTTTGTATCAAACTGTACTAAAACTCTGTCAAATATATTTAATATATTTAATTTAAATCTAAAGACATTTTTGTTGGGAATAGGTGGCAACTCTACTCAAAAATTTCGAATGTAAATATTTGAAAATAAGTTTTCAAGTGCCTATGACTGAGTATTCAAAAAAGGGTGAAAGTTAAATTGATTTCCTCAAATGTCAAAGAGCACAATTAAAATTAGTTTTGCTATTAAGTCATTAATGTATTTATCAAACGTTTACATACATTCTTTATTATTTAATTAAATTAAGAAAATTAGCTTGAATTAACAATAGAGCTGTATTTTGCCAACCACAAGCTGATCCGTTTGACAGGTTTTTTTTTACTTTTTTAACTGCCGACAAACTGACTACAGGCGATTCATTGGTCTAACCACAATAACCGCATTTATTTATTTTTTTGCTAAATTACATAAGTTGCATCGAAATTTTAGCAATTAATTTTGTTTGTTTGTTTAATGTTAAATACCATAATTTTTCCAGACCGACTAATTAGATTAAATTTTATCGGGACTTTTTTTCATTGCATAAATTTTTTTAATCGAGGTTCATGTTTTTATTTTTTGCTGAAAGTTATGTGTGTGTATGTTTGTTTGTGTGTGTTTGGTTGTGTATGGTTTTTGGTGCATGTAATATAAAATGCAGCACTTTTGAGAAGCAACACTGATTGCAATCGATTTATTTGTAAATTTTGCTTCATTACCCTTTCATAAAATGGCAAATTGCATTTTGTGTTTGAATAATTCATGAATAATTTTTGCAATGAATGAACTCAAGCAAGCCGTTTTAAAGTGGTTACAAACATATAAACATAGAAAATATCGAAGTGAGATGAGGGTAAGTGCCCTGTAGGAAAATCAATAACGAATGTCCCAATTAGGAACTAGTTCGATAGCAGCTAGATTGCTATTAGTTTGAAACTATAGGAAATTTAACGTAGCGGGGGATAATTTCCACCGCCTAGGACATCGTTATGTTAAAGTCGCCAGTTGAAAACAAAGCATGTAGAAGAGATTGAGTGAGAACTAGACAATTTTCCCTACAGTGTCTATATGTGGAAGAGGAGTGTAGGAAAAATGTCTAGCGGCAGCTGCTGTAAAAAATACGTATCCCCAAAACTATACCAATAATTTCTCTTTGAACGATAAAGGCGTTACTACTTTTTATCCTAAGAGAATTTATTATTCAATTAGTATTATTTGTAACTGCAGTTGCCACCCAATCGAAATGTGAATGGGCATATGGATATGTACTTCCCAAGGTTGTCACTCAATCAATATCTTACTAATATAATATTGTGACGAATATTGGCTTCATTATGTTGTTAGTAAATAAAGGCACAAGAACAATAAAGCAAGCTGCCACTCCTGTGTACATGCACAAATCAATCCTCATATACAAACATACATACAAGGCAACGAAGAGATACTCACAAACACATGTAATCATCAGCCGAAGTTCTTACTCACGCATACACACGCATAGAGTCAATTATCAAGCAGGAGATACATCAGTTCTAGAAGGCGCAACGTCTAGACTTTAGTAGAAATATGCGAGTGAAGCAACGGAGAGTATAAAAGCAGCGCAAGCTGACTATTCAGTAATCAGTTCGATTTAAACACGCTATCAGTTGCGAAGTGAAGTATAATTGTGAAGTATAGTTGTACTACTCTCAAAGTAGACTAATAAAGACCATTTTGCGTTATTGTATTGGAGTTATTTATTCAACAGTTTAGCGATTCGAACGTTAGCAGAAGGTTTGGAATAAGCGGAATTTCCCAAAATTCGTTACAATATGTAAGTGTGAAGGTGTGGATGTTCGTATGTCCAGACCTCTGTCTATGTGCCTCAATCATGTTGAAGAGGCTGAAGAGATTTGATTGAAGTTTCGCATGCAGTTAGTAAATAGTCAGGAAGAACTCACTGGCTATGAACACATTTTTAATCACGCCAGTACGGTTTGAGGAAATAGGGAGGGTAGGGTACTACACCCCTTTGGAGCAGTGACTTAAATTATTTTCAGCCGTTATAATTGTAATTTTAGCGACTTTGACCAGTGTAGAGACATGGTTTCGTTAGGTTCAACTAACCGGTCAATAAACACATCACATAGACTGAATGTGTACATTGTGCTACCAGTATTTATTTGATGACTAAACGTAAAACCATCAATTAGCACCAGGACTTATGTTATAGAATAACTCTGACCTCTTGGAAAATACTAGAAGATTTCTGGGACCGAGCTTAGTTGCTGCCTCAGAATCTGGCAACTCTGCCGCCTCTATTATCTGGAGCCTTGATCTCGCAAGCACAGGACACGAACACTGAAAGTGCTCAATTACTTCTTCGTGCAGATCGCACTTCCTACATCTGTTGCTACAGACGAGACCTGACTTATATGCGACGCCAGAAGACAGTGTCCTGCTAGTATGCCCATCGTAAGCCTTAAGTCTCTAGAGATATGAGCCACTTTGTGAGTAAAACGTGGTAGTATTTGCGCATGATCTTAGAAAGTTTGCCGCCCGTGCTTCTGTCCACGCCTTTCCTGCTTTGCATGAGGGATTATATTCAACTCCTGTCTACTTTTCATTTCTCCCAAATGGATTGGGACCTCTACCGTCGATTCATGGTGTGCTGCGCTCTCCTTTGCCAACTCATTGGCCTTTTCATTATCTTCTACCTTTTTATGGCAGGGAACCCAGTAAAGATGTATGGTCAGGCCTAAGCGAAGTCTCTCCAATGCTTGTTTGTATTCCAGAACACTGCTTAAAGAAGTTCAGTTTGAGATTATGCCCTTGGTAGCCGCCTGACTATCAGTCAGTATCAGCCCGCTTTTTTCAGAATATGTGCTCGTTTCTTCGCGGCTACAATTTCCACCTGAAAGACACCGCAGTAAAATGTAAGCCTGTAGGATCTATTTATGTCTCGATTGACACAGTATACAGCAGACCCCGATGGAACCGTTTTCCTAATCAACATAACTTAGCAAAATATATCTGTGCCATTCTGATGTGGTTAAGCCACAAAAACAACATCTATTCATCCCGAATCGAAACATCCATTCACATTTATAACTCATGTATCATATAGATTTCCGTCTAAACAATTTTCGAAAAGTAGTCAGTTTTCGCTTTACTTACAGGATAATTTCGGGATCGTTCAGGTATTATTTCGAGTCTATTTGCAAATAATTTAGATAACTATGGGACTATTTGGAGGCATTTTCTCGTGCCCTTTCCGGGACTATTTCGCGATGATTTTCGGGATCAATTCAGGACTATTTGGGCCAGTTCAGGACTATTTCTAGATTACTTCAGGATTATTTTGGAAACATTTCGGTATTATTTTCGGAAACGTTCCGTAGTTATTGCTAGCTTACTTCATGACTTTTTGGGGGCATTTTTGGAGTTATGTCAAGACTTTTTTGGACTATTTCAAGACCGTTTAGGGGATGTGGTCCATATCTCAAGGTGGTTTCGGATCAGTTTCTTGGCTGTTTTCTTATTATATCGCTTAGACCTTTTCGAGACCATTTCACGAGTATCTTCGTATATTTTCTAAACTGTTTTCTACACTATTTCGGGATTGTTTCGGACCGTTTCGGAAATGTTTTCGAAGCCATTTTGAGGCTGTGCGAGAATCATATAGGAATGATTGCTTCGGGACATTTTTGAACTATTGCCGGAGAGTTTCGATATTGCTTTCGGAACTTTTTCAAGACCACCTAAGGATAATTTCGTACAAAGGTGTTTCAGGGGAGTATTGGGACCCACCTTTTTAAAAAAATCCAGTAAATCCTTTTGTGGATCATTGCGGGTTTATCTCCGAAATATTTCGCTATTATGTGCGGTAAAATTTCATGATATTTTCGGATCTGTTTCGAGATTATTTTCTGGACAGCGTCGAAACTGTTTTTCGGATCATATGGTGGGCATATAGCAATAATTATATGTTGAATTTCTTTCCTACATGGTCCATGTATTGGTTGTATGTGGTCCATAGTGTGGCTGTCAGTGAAAAACGCAATGGAATTAGCTGAAAAGTGGAAGCCAAGTGGTTACAACCACACACAGAAAAAAATATGTTCATGTTGTTTGCTTGATGGTGCACCATATGATTATTTGTGTGTGTGTGTGTGTGTGTAACTTGCCACAAAGCACAAGCGCGCTTCGGAAAAAGCTCATAGACGACTGATGGTAGCAGGAAAGAGCAGGGTGAGCAAACTGTTATACACACACCAAAAAAGTGGCTGTTAGATAGACAGACTTTATGGCAGACTGTTGCAACTGGCAGGCAGACGAGACGAGATGAGAAAAGAAAAACAGTCGACGAGTGCCAACCGAGGTGACGAAAAATCAAAGGATTTTAATCAGATAAATAAAAAAAGGAGAAATAGGCATTGTTGTTTATACATACATACATTTGTATACCGATATAGTTGGCTTTCTGTTAGAAACGTGAATATGTAAAAATTTAATTAAAATGTTGGGAAATAAAGTTTTGAAATTTACAGGTTTTGAAAATTTTCTTAGTTTTTTAGAGCCCCAGAGCGGCGCGAATGGAATGACATTTCTGTTTTAGACTCCCAATGAACGGCCGTCTTCACGGATGGCCCCAAACTCAACGGCAATATGGGAAGTGATATTTACTCTGAAAATTATACGCTCTCCTTACATAAAAGACAGCAGAGAGATTGCTCTGTTTTTGAAACTACATTAAGGAGACTATTTTATTGTTCCATGTCCGTGGCAATTTACTCCGATAGGTCACAGTTGTGTACTGCTTTGCTGCTGAGCTCGGATGGATACTAAACGGACCGAGTTAGACCAGTTGACTTACATCGCTTCTTCTCTTCTGACCTCGAATGAAAGATGATGAGGTGATTGAAAGTGTTGAAAATTTTCTCTAGAGTTATCTTGTTCTATGGAATATCTGAGCAAGCATTTCATGGCTGTTTAGCGGAGTTTGGTTCTGCTGAAATCGGAAGCATTCTGCGCTGTATTGTGCGAACAAATCAGTTCAACTTTTCATATTTAAATTGTAGGAGCGTTTTGCTGCAGGCTCAACATTTAACTTAACTTGAACTAGACTGCGTTTTGGAATACAGTTTTCCCAACGCCACTTTGGCCCGGGAGGTGTACACGATTTTTTGCGCCATCTCCTAGAGAAATCGGCGACAGTAAGAGCCAAGAGATTTGACTGCCGATTGGCTGTCGCTAAAAGCACAAACATTTCCTTACCGATAGTGTTACTATCCAAACTATGGCTTCCGTGGTAGCTTATACTTCCGCCTAAAAGACATTACAATGATAAGGTTGTGTAAGAGGATTGGAGGTCACCCTTCTTTGGTTAGAACCCGTTTTAAAGTAAAACCGTCAGTGTGTAATTCTGCCGCCACACCGAAGCACCAGCCTGATTCAATCAATCATCCGCCTCGGAATGTTTACCATGAAGATGCTGTCCGCAACTGTTGTAGTCGCACATCGGTCTAGGTCACGAGGAAAAAACTTTTTATTTGTTTAGTGTGCTAGGGCACTGTGGCTCTAGTGATCCAACTAAACGACTCTTCTAAATGCAGGCATCAAGAATGATCCGAGGAGCATCGCTTAGCGTCGTACATTGAGCACCACTTATGATTATCATCCTAGATCTGTGAACTTTATCATACAAATTGAGGTTTGACGTCTTCCTCAATCCGACAATCTCATACAGAAATATGGGTCGCATAATAGCGGTATAAATCCATCTGAATATGTTGGTGGCTAGTCCCCAGTTTTGCCAATGGCTGTTTTACACACGTGTTATGCAATGTACGCTTCCTTGAGGCGATAAATGAAGTTTTCCTTCCAGTTCAACTTTTTGTCCAGAACTACTCTTAAGAATTTGACCTTATCGGCCAGGTTAAGGCGGCCACCATTTAGTTCCGATAAGTTTGGCGATGATGTTTTGTATCTTTAAGTGTATACAACAAGGCCCACCTTAGCGGAATTGACGTTGAGTCCGCATCTAGAAGCTTCTCAGGAAATGTGTACCCAGGAGCAGCTCAAGAGTTTCCCTTGCTATGCTGGTCTCTGTACTATCAGGCCTCCGGAATTAAGGGTTCCATTTTGAGGTCGAGCAGCTATCTTTCATTATTGTGGGATTTGTGAGGGCACTTTCGATAGATATCTGGCTAACAACTCACTATAAGGTTACCTATTTGTATTACGTTGGTTACTCCTCAAAGTAGGTTCTTTAACGAAAAAGTCTAACGCTGCTTTAATGTCCCGGTGGTCTGAGAAAAATTGTGATGAGAACATCGAGATAGTGCATTTAATCGGATAGCCAAGCAGCGCTCAGGGCGCTTAACACCCCTATCACCTTCAGCAGATACAAGCCGCAGCTAATTTCGCAAACATAACACTTATATGAGTACCTGGCGCCAAGGAAATGGCGTACAACGAGAAGGCAAACGAAATTGCAAGGCCAGGGGTACTGCTGAAGGCAGCGGAGGCAGTCTAGATGCATTATTAACTTATATCAATAAAAATAAATATACATGCCAGATTCAAGGAGTTAGCGGTCTCGGACCCTGTAAGATAACAAAGCAACATTGGCCGAATTACGATAATAGGAGAACAGAGGACCTACTAAATAGTTCAAGAAAAGATATATTTAGGATCACTGCCACAATCACGGGACACTGGCCGCTTAGCCTGCATGCCGAGAGAACGGGGATCCCTCTTAACCGTATTTGCAGAAGCTGTCGTGCATTTCCTGTGTGAATGCCCTGCTGTAGCACACACTAGGTTTTTATCTATGTGCAGTTATATACTTCTGGAACTTAACTATAGTAACTAAATGCTCTGTAAAGGATATCAGCAGGTTCATTGTCCGCAACAAATGGTTCGAAACGAGCACCGCCACCGAGCGGGTTGGGGACTTAGAATATACCCACGGCAGGTATGCCTGTCATAAGAGGACTAAAATACGAAATTGATTCAAAGGGTTGTGTAGCGCAACCCTATCGAGGGGTTGTCAGCCCAATTTATAGTTTCTATAACCAAATTGGCAACCTCACCTACCCGTGGCAAATACTGTTTCTTTAGCAGCCTAGGCTCTGGCGACCCCACTCTAAAAACAAAAAACTGGACAGAACAGTGCTATCCCCTTGTGGCACTACGTAGTTTCACGTCGTTCCGGTAACGGTTTTGGATTTAGTGCTTGATGAAAAAAATTTAGCTACAAATTAGCAAGAGCAAAAGCCACGTTTTGCTTGAATGAGGGAAGATAATTTGTATTATTTTTTGCATAAACTCAAATAAGAAAGATAAAACTTCAACACATATATAGCAACACACATATGTATGTATGTATGTAAATACAGACTGAATCAACAATGCCTGACAGACGATCATAATAAAAAGTAGATAAGCAAATCAAGAAATTTCACTATTGTGAGAGTACATTTGTATTTGTTACACATACAACAATATAAAATTTACATAGTGAAATCATTGTAAAAATAACAATGCAATGTGGTGTGTGCGTTGTTGTTGTTGGATGTATAGCAATCAAAGTGAATGCAAGTTAAATTGGCGTTTGAATTAAATGCAAAAGAAAAGCAGTAAAATAAACTTTGAATAGATAATACGGAAATATAATACTAGACCCAAATTAACTACAAACAAACACACAGAAGCATATACTCGTATGTAGGTAAATTTATAAAGAGGCAAATAATAAAGTTTACCAAATGGGTTATTCCACATAAAACGGCAGTGAGTGAAATGGAAATAAAATTAGATGTGTTGGCGAAGGATTTTCAAAAAGCAGTGTGATAAGCTTTTCAAATGAGACAACAAGACTTCGTGATTTTTCTTACCATCAAAATTTGTTTAGTAATTTTTTGAAGATCAAAATATAGATTAAAGTTGAAGGTCAAAATAAAGTTTGTTTACACAAGATCAACGAAAGTGCGGCTACGTTGCAGTCAAATTGATATAAATTGTTTTAAGAAGTTGTGGTCAGCGTATTTAGAAGTAAGTTAACAAATTAATTGTCACATCCGTCACACGTCATGTGCCACATCCGTCAATACAATAAAAGTCACATACATCACAAGTAACATCTGTCACATGGAATATCTGCCACGTCACCTTAATCGCGTACCACATCCGGCCAATATAACAACCCACACTTGTATAATTCGTAAAATGTCACTTCATCTGTCACATATCACATCTGGCTCCTTTCACACGCTCCATTTAGAATATGCACATGTTTTATGGCCTCGGAGTTCTTCTTTTTATTTTACAATCAAATGTTGAGATATCCCTCTAGAAAAAATTAAGAGAGACTGATTGGTCGTAAGTTCTTAAGTGAAGGCATTTTAACTAACTATATTTCAAGATTTAGCGATGCTGGGAATGTGCTTGAATTTAGTCACACTGTGACGACTGGAAAATTTGGGAAATGCGTAATCATTCAGGCCAGGCAATTCATCCATGCTTCGTGATAACTGACGTGTATTGAAGGTATCAAGACTTCCTCTACTGCTTTTTCGCAGCTATGTCGAGGTCTTTTCGGTACTCTGTACTCAATTTGCCAGTAATACTTTGAGGGCAGGACCATCCTCCGCACAGCATGACCCAGACAGCGATATCATTGTGTTATGATTCGTCATTTAACTGCGATACTCATATTGAAGAAAGAACCATAAATCGTCCCAAGAACTTTTTTTTCGAATACTCCAAGTGACATTCCATATTGAGTGCTGAGTGGGACATCGCCTTATCACGGTTGCCAGTTCCCTGTCTCAGGATTTATTTCAAAAACGTCTTATGTCAGAATTCGGTTAAAGAGTGCCGTAGGTTTAACTGGCTGGTCAGTAAAGACCGCACATAAACTGAATGTGTCCATAGTGTTGAAGACATGCCTAATCTCAAATTTTCTTCCTAAAAGCCCCAGTGCACGTTAAAATATATGGAATATATGCTCAGAGAGGAAGTAGTGAGTTTTTCAAACAAATTCTAAAATAGTAAGTTTTTGAAAGTTTTTTCGAGATATGGCGTTTTCGTTACGGCAACAGAGAGAGGCTGATATTCCATGGAGCTCTTGGCGCGGTTCATTATTGGGAGCCATATATCAGGAGAGGTGAGAAATGACGGTCTTATAGTGTGATTTTTGTTTGTAAAGGGGATATTGTTCGCCACAAAATGCAAGATATAAGGTTAGAATTAGTTTTGAACAATATTTTCCCTTTGAAGAAAAAACCGAACTTGGCAAGGGATGACAGAAAAACGTTTCAAAATAATCTTGAACATTCGGAAAAATCTTTATTCACTGTCGATTTTTTGAAGCCATCGCTGTTTTTATGTTCCGAGAGTTAAAGACCCGCACTAAATTTACTTTTGTTTAATTGCATACCTAGAACAGGAGTCTGCACTCCATAGCACATTTGTGCTCTCATTGCGTATGCGGAAGGGCAAGCACTTTGAATTTTTGGAGCCCTATGATCGAGCTCGCGTCACACTTGTCACATATTTTACTTATTAATGCAAAAGGAATTTTTAAAATTTCCAGTGCAACTATTCTTCAAGAGTATGGAGTATGACTTTGACTAATAGCTGAAGAATAAGACTCGAGCATGCAACTTCAAATGTCCCAAGCGTCACAGTGGAATGATCCCATTTTTGTATATCATAAACGCTACATACGCAGGCAGATTTCTATTTCCAGCACTAAGCGCAAAATGGACAAACGGACAGTCAAACCGACAAAAACATAAATTGCAGCACATGCAGAGCCGACAATGGAATAGAATTTAAGGACCGTTGCACGAGCAGCGTATCTATGCAGTGGAAAAAGCATTGCATGTATGCAAGTAACGGAAGTTAGCTTTGCACTACATACACGACATAAAAAAATTACAAAAGTTTACAGCCAACATGCAAAAAAATACATTTATATACATATAGATTAACACATGCATATATATAAACTCACATCTACATACAAAAATTCACACAAACGCATACACATTCACATACACTACGTACGCGATTGTAATTCCTAGTAATTTAACATTACTTATACGCCATGTCGTACTCCAATGCTGTTATAAATGTGCAAAGTAGTAAAAAAAGACGGAAGGAAGAAGAACAAGAAAGCTAACATAGCGTAGCAATAGAAAAAGAATGAAAATAATTGAAGCTAGTAAAGTTAGTGTTAAACAAGTATAAAGAAGTGAAGTGGTACGAAAAAAAAGTACAGCTTCCGCGTAATAAAATGCAATCGAATGAATACATGCATTTGAAGATCAAATAGATGTGCATGTTATGTATGTGTGCGTCTTTAGAAAAAGTGTGTTATATATGTATGTGTATAGAGATAAGTGTTTTACAAATGAAAGTGAAATTAAAGTAATGTAGAAAGGTATTTATAGGTAAGAAGTAATTGCGCTGGAAATTTATTGAGTGTCAGGTAGAATTAGCGAAGACTGGATACAAGCACCCTCAGCGGGTTAGGTGGTTAGAATATACCCGCGGTAGGTATGCCTGTCGTAAGAGGCGACTAAAATACCAGATCCAAGGGAGTGTGTAGCGCAACCTTTTCAGGTTGCCAGCGCAATATATAGCTTCTCCAAACCCAATTGTCAACCTCACCTTCGAGCGCCGAATCCCGTTTCACTAACAGAGGAGGCTCTGGCGACCCCAAGCTCCTCATGGAACTTGGGGGTGGGGAGGGAGGGATGCCCTTAAGGTTTATTAATATGGCCATATAAATCGTTCCCGAGATGTTCAGGCTAGCACCTTAATGAAGCTGTGTTACCGGAGCGTACCGGATCTGTATCCGGCAAAGGACCGTCACATCGATAACACTCCCCAAAGCCGAGGGGAGTAACTTTATCGCTACAACAACAACAACAACAGAATACAAGCAATTTTACCCGAAGTTTTGACTTGATTTTAGCATACATATATCTCAGAATTAAGCTATCCCGTAAAAATGGATTGATGCCACTATACTGCTGAGTATTGGACCAAGCCAACTTTTTTGAATAGATTGAGACTTAAGCTTCGAAAATCGATCATTAGTAGCTTTTAAATTTGTTGAGCAAACTAAAAAAAGAAAGAAAGAAGAAAAAGGAGAAGGAGGTAAGGAGAAAAGGAAAGATTAAAAGTCAAAATCGAAAACGAGATAAGGTGGAACAGAAAACGGACAACGTGTTTTCAATTTATTAACGAAACATTAATGCTTTTTATCGATGAGTTAACGGTTTGTTATCGACGGGTTGTGTCATGTTATCTATTGCTTGTCGCCATGTTGGTATCGGTTTATTATAGATGTGCTATCGACGAGGTATAGACAAGCTATCGATTTGTTATGGATGCGTTACAAAAAATTTAACAATTTGGTATCGATTTATTATCGAAGAGTTAGCGATATTCATCATCGAGTTATCGATCGATTTGTTATCGAGTTGTCACCGAAATTTTGGCAACTTGTTATCGAAAGGTTATTGGAAAAGAAATTTAAGGATTTATAATAAAAAAAGTTACCGATTATTTATCGAAAAGTCATTGGTATATCATCAAACCGTTGAAAACTTGTTATCGAAGTGTTAAAGTGTTAACAATTTCTTAACGGCGTTTTATCGATTTGTTATTATATTAAAGTTATCGAGATTTAACGAAAAGTTGCCGATATGTTATCAAAAAGTTATCGATTTGTTATCGAAAAATTATCGGAGTATTACAAATCTGGTATCGGCGTATTGTCGAAACTTTATTGAAAAGTTATCGAGATTTAACGAAAAGTTACCGATATGTTATCAAAAAGTTATCGATTTGTTAAAGAAAAGTTATCGGAGTGTTAAGAAGCTGGTATCGGCGTGTTGTCGATTTATTATCGACAAATCAGCGTTTTGGTTTGAAACATATGCTGATAAAATATCAGTGTAAAATCGATGACATATGTAGCCCGTCAATAAAAAGCACTTGGAAAATAATAAGCCGATAGTAATTCATTATCGGCAATAAAAAAAACTAGTCTTTGGTATCGTTTTATTATCGATAAGAAGCCGACAATACCATCCTCAACAAGGTCGAAATTATTTGTTTTTAGGCCGAGTTTGAGTGCGACTTGCAGCTATCCTTATACTATACTACTTTGGGCGAATGGTGTAAACTGTCTACTCTGGTAGCTTCTAGGCGGCTGGGCTCTCAGCTCTCTTTAAAATTCCTAGAAACAAATATCTGTTTGAACACATTGCCACTTGTCAGTTAAGTGATGTAGACCTTCCCTCGTAGTCGCCCCGGTTTGATGGGCTTACTTTTTTCACATTTAGTTCATCGAGCAAGTCTAGGACAGTATGTACTCTTTCCGGAGTATCTAGTTGGACCTGCATCTCTTCGGCTGCCGAAGTTGCGCCCACGAAACAGAGGGATGGGCGTCAATAATGAGGCATACAGAGCAGCTGATCAAAGATCAGTCGCATGTTGTTGTTGGTAGTATACTATAAAGACACTCCCCGAAGGTGTTTGGGGAACGATTAATATGATCACACTAAACCATTAGGCTATACCGCCCCTACCTCTAGTTCCATGAGAAATTGGGGTCGCCAGAGCCTCGCCTGCTAAAAATGTGTACGATACTTCATAGTGTAACAGGATTCCCCTCGCGTAGGTGAGATTGACAATTGGGACACTTAGTCGCATCTTGTGATCTTGCGACAGGCCTTCCTCTCATCCTATGGGTAAATATCTTTTGATAATTTTTCTTTCCTCGATGCGGCTGGCATGGTTTTGAATAGCTATCAAAAGCATAACTTGATAACCACTCTGATTATGTATATCTTTCTGTGTCCATCCTAACTTCCCTCAAATGCTCCATAAAGGACATGAGAAGGTTTAGTTATATAGCCAAATGGTTTGAGTAAAACATACAGGGTACATTTTGAAATGATTTCAGGAGAACGTGCATCAAAATGAGGCCTAGGTATTTCAGGCCAGGCAGCATAGCAAACCAACTCTTACGTTTTTCAGCATGTTGCTCAAACTGTATTATGTTTTTTCTTCTTTTTCTTGTTGACTACATAGCAGTGTACTTTTTATAACAGGTTTCTAACTTAATCTCATTTTAGATTTTCATTACTGCATCTGCTTTCCGTGCTGCTTTCTTTTGGTTTCGTAGAAGGATGAAATGCTTTATGTACTGACCGGAATATTTAAGGCTCACGGCGGTGCTCTCCGAGTGTAGGACTCCCCTCTTCCATGAAGGCTACCAACTAAATCCTAACCTCGCATAGTCTGCGCAAGTCCTCGGGTACGGATGCGCGCTACGTGAGCTCCATGGCTACTCTCGCGCTAATGGACTAGGCATCCATCTTCTCGTTAACTGTTAAGTATGTATATGCCTCACATATGTGCTGACCGTATACCATCTGTATCTTCGGCAGGTCGTGTTATTGATGACACTGCTCGGGGATAGGTCGCCAAGTATCTCTTCTACCCTCCTTCTCTGATCAGAGAAGTGCCCGCATTCGGAGAAGGTGTGGCGTACATCGTTTATTTTTCCCACAGTACAGGTAGCTCGGGTTATCAACCTTGTTCATTCTGTGAAGGTATTTTCGGAAGTAACCGTGTCCAGTTAGAAGCTGGGTCAGATAAAACCATGGATTCAGTTCAGGGATTAGTACCCATAGTCCACTTTCCTATGATGCTGTTGCTCCACTCTTCTTGCCTCTACTTTCCATGTACTATGATTCATACTATAGCAAGTAGTTAGAGTTCTCCACTGGTTGAAAACGAGAAGTTCATACTCTTCAGACCTCGTCTCATCGAGCAGCAGTGTCCATATAGTTTCGTAGTCATCTCCGTCATGTTTTTTGCTATCACAGTTTTTACAGTTCTTTACGGTTATTTATATTCCACATATTTCATGCTTTGGTGCCACGAGCATGCCGAAGGATTGCTCACTCATCCTGGAAATAAACTAGCCCTAGCAGGTCTGTTTTGATTTTTTTGCATTTATTTCTGCTATAGCAAATAATAAGCTGTCATCCGCTTAACGCACCACACTCTGGGTCCCTTCTGACCTGCTACCAGCTGTGAGGACTATTTCAATCTTGTCCATTGCAAAAATGTACTCCATTTCGAGGGTTATAATAATTAACTTACATTTTCAAAATAAATTGAAATACCCCCCTTTGACAGTATTAAACTCAAAGTCTCTTTACTGCACAAACAAACCTAAAAAGAATTGCAACGAAAGTGGCGAGTTATCAATTTAAATGTTGAACAATAAAAGCAGCAACGAAAATAACATCAGCACAGCCAACAAAAACACACACATCGACACAAACAACAACCAAGCGTGCACTGCTATAGAACGTAATCCTGCAAAAAATTATGGTTAGTCTAGGATAAATCCGGATGAGTCGCAAAGGAGTATGCGACCAATGCCAGTTTTGATCTCTTTGTATGAGTTGAACTGTTTCCCCTTAGTTTGAGCATGCCCTATGAAGAGACCCGAAAGGGGCGATGGACCAATCCCCTTTTTACCCATTTGGGAACATAAGAAGACTAGTCCCTTTTCTGTTCAATAAGGACTCAAACAGTCACGTTTTTCATTGCAGAAACACTATCGAAGGGTTCGCCAAGCCACGCAAATCTAGTTGATGTAAGTTGTTTGCCCGCTTTTCAAAAAGTAATAAAAAATAGTAGCGTAGTCAATCACCTGAAATCATTTTTATTTTACCCATTTCGTTGCCTTTTTTTTAATATTCTTATAATTATATTCTATAATAATATTCTTATAATTATAATTGGACTACGTTGATTTCAAACTCGCTAATCCCAAGCGCCAATTAAGTAAATTAAGTACTCCCAACTGTATCCGAAAGAGCCTAAAGGGGAACAATTATGACCAAATGTAGAGATAAGAGATTAATCGGAGACCACTCTCTAGGGTTTAATCGCACGATTTTTTGCAAGGTAGTATCTATTGTATGAGTGTATTGCATAGAAATGTGGCAACACTGGTAAATGCTCGCCGAATGTTACGTATACGCCATGGCAGTAGCAGCTATAATTTCGTTAGAAGGCGCCAGTAGCAACAAAACCAAAATTGCTGTTTGCTTGTCTACATAAAATAAACAACGCCAAAGCAAGAAAATGCATAAAGGCAAAATGCTAAATAATAAAACAAGGGAAAACAAGTAACAACAACAAACAACAGATACAAAGCACATGCATACAGCAATACAACAACAACGTTTAGCATTTAAATTACAATAATAATTTTCCATTTCTAATTTTCCTTTTCTTTTGCATTTTCCGGCTGACGATTTGCTCGTGCTGCAGGTGTTGTTTGTTATTATTATTGTTGCTATTGCTGTTATTTTCATTATTATACTCAGATGAGCAGAGCTCACAGAGTATATTAATTTTGATCTGGGCGAAAAAGAAATTCACTTAGCCATGTCTGCCCGCCCGTCCGCCCGTCCGTCTGTCCGTCTGTCCGCAAACAAGACAACTTGAGTAAATTTTGAGGTATCTTAATGAAATTTGGTATGTAAGTTTCTGGGCGCTAATTTTCGATCGCTATTTAAAATGAACGAAATCGAAATCGAATATTTCGAAAAACCGAAAAAGTGCGATAATTCATTACCAAGGATGGATAAAGCGATGAAACTTGGTAAGTGGGATTACCTCATGACGCAGAATAGAAAATTAGTAAATTTTGGACAATGTGCGTGGCACTGCCCACTTTTAAAAGAAGGTAATTTAAAAGTTTTGCAAGCTGTAATTTAGCAGTCGTTAAAGATATCATGATGAAATTTGGCAGGAACGTTACCCCTACGTGTATGTGTTCTAATAAAAATGAGCAATATCGTAAAGTCAAATTTTAACAAAAAATTGTATATTTTTTACAGTATATAAGTAAATTATGGCAACATTCAATCCAGTAATGATATGGTGCAACATAATACAAAAATAAACGAAAATTTCACAATGGGCGTGGCTCCGTCCTTTTTCATTTAATTTGTCCAGAATACTTTTAATGCCATAAGTCTAACAAAAATTTACCACTCCTTGTGAAATTTGGTAAGGGTATCGCTTCTATTACGATAACTGTTTTTCTGTGAAAATGGGCGACATCGGTTGAAGCCACGCCAATTTTTATACACAGTCGACCGTCTGTCCTTCCGCTCGGCTGTTAACACGATAACTTGAGCAAAAATCGAAATGTCTTTACGAAACTTAGTTTACATATTTAGCTGCACTTACTTTATCTAGGGGGCTAAGATACTTGGGCTTGGATATCATAGTGGTTTCAGGCTCT
>JARSSU010035628.1:0-16447 GCA_029619165.1 Eurosta solidaginis
ATCAAAGATAAACAAAGCAGCGTCATCATATTTGGTAACAGTCCAAAAGAAATTATTAATATAATTATCAAAATCAAACACGAACTTCGGAAGAAAAAGGAGGTAAATAACTTAACAACAAATTTAAAACAGCAATTAAATGAGGAAAATTCCGTCGTATTTTTCGAGAGTGAAACTCTGCTAACCAACAAACTTACAACAACAATCAAGAAAACACAAACGAACAAATTTTATAGACTTAAAGACGAACAAAAACAACAACTAAACATCAAATACATTCCCGAGTGGTTTTCTGACACGACATCAACAAATATACCAGCTGACACTCAGTGGCTTCTCTCGTTAGGTCCAAAATATTCTTTGCCAAAACAACGAAAAAATTTCCACTTTTTAAGCTAATAGCAGACGGAGAGGACTATACAAACTATCGGAGACAGAGAAAGGCAAGAGACAGAAAGAAATAATTTAACAACATTAATACGGGATCACCTTAAAAGGCCAAATACTAATACGAGAGATCATTTTGTTTTAGACACCCTACATTCAGCAAAAGAGTTCCTCAGTAACAATAAACACCCACTGGTCCTCAATGCAGATAAAGGTAATGTTACAGTGGTTTTGGAAAAATCTGAATATGAAACGAAGTTAGGGAAAATAATTAATGACATCACGTCATACAGAGTTCTGAAAAAAGATCCCACAAACGAACTCCAAGAAAAGAATAATGAATTTGTCGAAAAGATGTTTAAAAGCAAAATGATTAGTCTGAATGAAAAATACAGTATGTTAACCCTAGAACACACACCCGGGTACAAATGTATCCAGTATCAACTTTGAACCGCTATACCTAGAGTATTGTTACTTCGAATCTAGGAAGATTATTTAGTTTTGAGTTTAAATTCAAAATTTGAACCAGATCGGACCATTGGTTCAGGAGCTACAGCCTTCCAAACACATTATATACGTAAACACACACCCGGGATACGTTTGTACCCTAATAGTAAAAATCCTCATAATAATCAAAAAAAAACATTTTTTATATTATTTTTTTATTTGAAGAATTAAAAATATTCATTTCACACATTATATTATTGACTTTTATTATAAAAATTATAAAAATGCATCTTATATCTAAGGAAAATCATGGCAAATAGATCAATTTGTTGATGTGACCGAATGTACAAGACACATTGGCTTCTTACATTTGGCGCACAGCTTTCTGGTTTTTCTACGGCGTTTTTCCTCTTGTGCGTAACATAAATAGCAAGATCCGGACACAGGTTTTGGCGTGCGCGCTGCGGCAGATGTTGATGCTGCTGTTGACACCATTGATTCCAGCGGTCGGTTGAAATATGCTTCAATAGCAATTTTAGTCGAAAATTTCGCGTCACTTGACGATTTATGGCTCTGGCTTCAATAATGGCCATACACAATGCTTCAGCCAAGCTGCACAGGATCTGCTTACGCTTGTTGTTTTGTTCTCCAAGGCAACATAGGGTTATTCAAATCGTAGACAATGTAGGCTGCAAGAGCTGTAATGTCCAACATGTTGAAGAACATCGCTAGTGGTCATCGTTTTGTTTGTCTTTGTGTTGGATATTCCGCAAACATTTGGTCCATTCGATCAACACCACCTTTGGTACGATTATAATATTCAATTATTTCAGGTTTCCCACTGTCAGCTATTTCAGCATCATTATGCATGGTCGAAAGCAAAATTACTGCTTTATTTTTTTTATTAAGAGCACATTGTCACATTATTTTTGAAGCCAAATGTCGTTGAACCAATTTTCCTGTTTTTGTTCTGCTTCATTTCTTGAGGAATATATGATTTGTTTTTGCGCAAAGTTCCAACGATCGTGAGTTTCCACGTGAGAAGCAGTTCTGCAACTGGCAAGGTCGTAAAAAAATTGTCCATTGTAATGTTTTCGGCCACTTCCTTGGTATTTGGTAGACAAATCCTTCACCACTCGTTCGCCTTGGTTCGTTTCCCTCCAGTTTCTGCTTGGCCAGTATATATTTGTCCATGCAGTGGATATGCATTTGTGGCATCGCAAATCCACCAAACCTTGACACCATATTTAGCAGGTTTTGACGGTATGTACTGCGTAAACCGTGTGCGTCCACGGTAAGGAAATAATTGTTCATCAATCGTCAAGCATGAGCTGGGCTTGTAATGTGCAGCAAGATTATTGTTCATCATCGTCCACAACTCACTGATCGGTGCTGCTTTATCAGTTAGTAAGCGTCTTGCACGAGTGTTTTATCGTCAAATCTTAGAACCGCAATATCGAACAGAAACGGTTGACTCCCATTGTGGCGCGATATAAAGGATAGTTTTTGACGCTCCATAAACCTCGAACATGTTCTCCATTGCTATGGTTCGCACCAGTCATAATAAGTATGCCAAAAAATGCATACAGCTCTGTTATTGACACAGGCGTCCATGACTTAGGAGTTGTGTTTGGATGCGCATTGTTGTAAGCATTATAAGTTTTTGAGACAACCGGTTTCGGCGTTGTGCCATCGTCAGTGTCGATTTTCGTTCTGATCAGTCAGCCACACAAATCGATTAGTAACCACCCTCGGTTCTGAATGAACACACAGCACATACACATAACTAAATATACACAAGCATCAATTTGACAATACCTGCTCATATACCTACGAACTATAAATACAGGACAAACGACAACAACAGGTCAGAACGAAAATCGACACTGACGATAGCACAACGCCGAAACCGTTTGTCTCAAAACCAAATTTGACAAGGAATGACGGAAAATCGTTCCAATATACATCATTTATCCACCCTGTCGTAAAATCAACCAAACAAGATTAGTCATTATAAGTTTCTTTTGCTAACCTATTTGTGTGGCGCATAGTTATATCAGCCATTTCAACGTTCATGAAACATTTGAATGTTTGCTCTATTGACAACATTTCAGTGCATCTAGCTGGTCCAGAACGTTCTCTTATAATATTTTGTCCGAGTACCTGACGACTTACATTTGGTTCTTTCATCCACTCAGTACCATCACGTGCAACAAATTTTTCGCCACTAGCAGATAATTCATTATTTTCTTCTACTTCTTCATCGTCTTCTTCATCATCCTCATAGTCCGCATAATCAGGTAATACTTCTGCGGCACTTTGCGAAACTTCAGCATCGTCATCAGCAATTTCAATGTCATTGAATTGAATTTCTTCTTCATCTACTGAGTCAAAGTCATAGGGAGCGTCATCGTCACAAATTTCATCAAATAAAGATTGTATATATGATTCTCGCTGTTCCTCATTTAGTCTGCATAATAAAAAAAATTAGTATATGTTTACATTGTTGCTTATTTTACATTTTTTACCTTCTATATGCTGCTTTTGATAAATATTCGTTTCTTCTTGAAGTCATTTCGTATCCAGTTATTTATAGTTTCAGTTATATTTATTTTCACTTATATTTTCACTTCTTACACTTTTGAGCACCAAAAAAATAATGAATATATCAACAGGCAGCATTTATAACAACACCTCGTGTGAAAACAACCCTTGCAGCTGCATATAAAATACAAAAACCAGTTATACCAGTGTATTTGCTACCTACGTACCCATAACTTGCGCGACCTTTTTGTACATATCTTTTGAACCAGGTAGAATATTTCAATGAAATAAAAACCAAAATGTGTATTCGTTGTTACTCTACAAGTATATTATTATAAATTATATTATTTTGTTTTGCATTTATCAGGACAACAACAAAAACAAAAATCCACTGTTGCATGTCCTGACTTTATTTGCCCATATCTCTGGAACCAGTAGGAATATTCGAATGAAACAAAAGACAAAATACTTGTTATATATTAAAATATACATTTCGAAAAAAAAATCAGAGAAGTCGGTTGAATAAGCATTAAAAAAACCGCAAAATAAGGTCCGGGTACAAACGTATACCGGGTGTGTGTTTACGTGGTATTTTCTGGGTGTGTGTTCTAGGGTTAAGCAAAACAGCTAATGCGCCGAGACTCTATGGTCTACCGAAGATCCACAAGGAGGGAATTCCATTGAGACCGATATGTTTGTCAGTTAATTCGCCATCATATAGCATGTGTAAATACCTTGCTAACATACTTAAGAACATAGCAAAATCTTCCATTTTCAATGGAAAAGACTCAATCGAGTTTAAAGACAAAATCAAAAACACATATATATAATGATGAAAGTCTAGTTTCTTTTGATGTGGTATCTCTTTTCCCTAGCGTTCCAGTAGACCATGCGATGAAAATTATTGAGAGTAAGTGGGATTTGATAAAAGCCAAACTACGTTAACGAAGGACTTGTTACTTGGGGTAGTACGATTCTGCATAAAGGACAATAGGTATTTTAAGTTTAGAGACAAAATATACGAACAGCGCTATGGAATGCCTATGGGATCCCCAGCATCGCCAGTCATTGCAGACATTGTAATGGAGGAATTGCTGAACAAATTCATGGAAGATTTTCGACATAAACCACGTTTGCTTACGAAATATGTGGATGATATATTTGCTATCGTTCAAACAGATAAAGCCCAAGAAACGGTGGCCACTCTAAATAGCTACATAAAGTCTATAAAGTTCACGTCAGAGATGGAATTTGACGGAAAATGACCATTAGATGCGATAGTAATAAGACATAACAGCGAACGTACATTTAAATGGTACAAAAAACCCACTGCGTCTGGGAGATTAATAACTTTTATTCCAAGCATGAAAGAAAAACTATAGTAAACACGCAAAGAATTTTGTTATAAAAGTTCTCTCTATTAGCGACGCATGTTACCATAAAGAAAATGTTGCCCCGATCTAGCAAATATTAAACGACAACGATTTTCCTCCATCTTAAATCACCCTAAAGCGAATACTACTAAGATCAGACAGGATGCCAAGAAAATATTCAAGACAGCCACATACATTCCAGGCTTGTCCAACAGACTGAAAAATTGAAATATGTATGACCGGGACAGGTTCCAAATAGCTTTTACGTACGACAACACTACGACAAATATACAGCAACATGAAAAGCAGGATTGAAAAATACGAGAAATCCAACGTAATATACCAAATAAATTGCAATGGTGACGGGTCCCACTTATGCAACAAAGTATATGTGGGGACAAATAAATCTAAGCTTAACACAAGTCGAATATAAAAAACAAAAATAATTTGAACGATAACAAAACAGCCTTAACACATCATCGTAGCGCTACTGGACATTGTCCAGATTTAGAAAATGTGAGAATTTTGCAACAAGAGAAGCAATATAATACGAGATACATACTTGAAATGCTTCATATTATCAATATAGAGAGCGACAAACGGATAAATTTTAAAACGGACACGGAAAATTGTGCTTCGGCCTATAGGCAGCTAATATTGAAGGCCGAAAAACACAAATAAAAATTATGGATCGGAGAGCACACCGGAATGACAAAAATGCAATTGGATTCTACAAAAACATCAAGAACAGGTATGACATGAAGACGAGGAGGTGCACAAAACGTTATCAATATAACACATAACAACTGATTGGGCTGACGAAATCGATAAAGTTTTTGAGTAGATGCAGGAAGAGCGGCATAATACCAAATCTCATCAAAAATGCCACCAAAAACATTGTATACGTCCTTGAATGCAACATCAAAAACGAGAAAATTACATCTGTTCGGCCTGAGTGCGTCGTAAACCGGCAGTGGGTAGGCGCACAAGGGTCGATCTCGGGATTGGTGTGGTTCACTCGAAATGAAATAAGCAAAACACAAGAGGGTTTTTCCTCGTTATAATATGATTTAATTCAAGTGAAAAGAAAATGTACAGTGGTTATAAGGTTACTTTTATGTTGAAAGTGATGACGGTGATCCTCGGCGATGTGTGCTGGTTGACGGTCGATCGAAAAAGAGGCCGGTTGTCCCGTTGAGGACAACCGCTAAGCCGCGAAAAAGTCCTCTAGTGTTAAGGAGGGGAAAGGCCACACATACAACCACCCCCACATATACGTGCATGGGTGCTGACAACCTGCACACACACACGTGCATGTGTATGAAACGCATGGACATGCATGCACACAAATGAGGCGTGAGTATGGGTGGCTGGAAATATTATTAAAACGTTAGGGAGGGGCGCCGTCAATCAGGTAAAAGTTAGGCATTGGGCCTAAAGATGCCGCCCCTTGCGGTAAGCAACATCGCAGTCCGCCAAGGATCACCGACTGTGAAGAAGAGGAAAAAAAGTAAAAAACTTATAACTAATTATATCTAACTTAACATAACGCCGGCCAGTCCGCCGGCTTGGCGGCACGCAAGATGGTTTGCGCAGTGTGCGAGCTTGGTTGCTGATGCCTTGGTAATTCGACACTCCGGTTATGGTTCAAGGCCTGAGCCAAGTTTGCCTAGAGCTAGGGATTGCGAAAAGAAGTAAGAAGATATATGTGTTGACATTTCTTGCCGTTTATTACAAATTCATTGGAAATGAACAAGCATAGAATTTTGTATGAAGAAAATTCAATAAAAAGTAACTTACTGTAATGATAAAAGATTGTAACGCACACCTCCATTGTGAATTCATACAAGTGGCGAATGTTTGATGAAACGTTCACAATAGTAAACAGCTTCGATCACCTGTTCAATCGTTGTTCGATTGCTTAAATGATTAGCTCAACAGTGGTTTTCAAAAATTTTTGTAGACGACTGGTATATTACTTTATTTACATATTTTAAATGCCTGCATAGCTGGTTGCTCAAATATAATCTATAAACTTGATTTTAAAAATGAATATTAATATGTAGTCTGATTTTCTGTCTACAAATTTAAAGGAAAGCTAATTTGGAAACAAGTGTGCAATTCATGGCACTTCAATTTAATAACGGCGAGCAAAAAACAAACCTTTCTTCCATTCTCTGGCCATCCGCGACAGCCGTTCTCCCTGTCAGTTATTATTTGACAGGTAGGTATGGCAAGGGGGGGACAGAAAGATTTTTCACTTGTACGAATTCACAATGCACTCCTCTTGCAACTGTGTACAACAGAAATTCAATAAAAAATAACAGAGTATAAAAACGCATGTGTTTCGGTCGTTACCGAACATTTTGATGTTAGGCCTTGGTTGTGCCCGAGAGTACCCAACCGAAGATGGTACTCTGAGCTAGCAAAGGGCCAAACGTGGTGGGCAGCATCCCTGGGAGTATTATCTCCGCATATACATCTGTGCCTAGGACGAGGCGGATCGGGGCGGATGAGTAGAACTGCGGATCCGCCAGACGAAGATGTGCGTACGGGGCTGCGATGGCACTGTCGATGCTGGTTGTGGGGGTCATTCGCCGAAAATCGGATACGACAGCAGCATGGGTCGCAATCCTTTTGTTCTGTCCGTGTCTTCCTCGGATACGCAGCAGACACCCTGCTTGCCCGCCAATGTTGCTGGTAGGGAGTTGGAGCTCCTGGGCGAGCTCATCCGCAATCAATGTGGTGGGCGAGCATCCATCGATTAAGGCGGAAACGAGGTGTAGCCGCCCCCCTGCTTCTATTTTCACGACCGCGGTGGGAGTGATCGCTACCGTCGGTATCATGGTGGCGGTGGCAGCTGAATGCGGGGCTAGGAGCCCTGCCCGGAAGGAGGACACTATGGAGAGCTGCAATGAGCTGTATCGGTGGCTGCGATCTTGTGTCTGATGATGGGTGTGGTGTCGTTGTTGCAGGCGAAGAGGCCTTGTCTCCGCTCTGCGGTCGCGCGGTTGTTGTCTTCGTTGAGGGTCCTTGGTTTGTCAGCGAAGAGACCGAGTCTCCGCTCGGCCGTCACGAATATGGCGCTGGACTGTCTATTTGTTGTACTGGAGCCGCTTCCTTTCATGCTGCAAAAGCGTTCGAAACGATTTGGCTGCTGGTGTTGTGTTCGGGCGAAGAGACCGAGTCTCCGCTCCGGTTCGGTGGATTCGGGCTGGACGAAGAGGCCCAGTCTCCGTTCCAGCGTCTGACGTATATAATGATATGGAGTCGTCGATCCGCTCACGTGGGGTCTCCAGTTCCTCCTCAACTTGTAGACTCCATGGCTTGGAGCGGGCTTCTAGGAGTAGCTGTTCTTCTTCATCAATCGAGGAGATGTGTAGCATGGTGTGATGTTTTCCGCCGCATTTTTTGCATCTTCCTTGGCTCGGGCACGCGTTAGAGCGGTGATCTAGTGCCAAGCAATTTCCGCAGTGGCTCCCACGGATCGCTGCGTAGAGCCGCTCCTCGGGTTTTTTGGCCCGAAAGATAGGGCACAAGCGTATGGGGTGTCGTTTAAAACAGACTCGGCATTCCAGTGAATAACGCGTTGCGTTCTCGGCGGCATTCCGTTGCATAGCAGCAAAACGACCCATTTTTCTGAAAGGAATGCAATGGGTTTGAATAGGTCGGGTCCTTAACGAAGTGCAGGGGCGAGTGGTCCCTAATAGTATTATTGAGATTTGGGAAATTTTATTAGCGCGTGCGTAAGGGGAAAACCATCTGTCGCTGCATAAAATAAAATATTCATATTTGGCGCGCATTATGTGCATGGCCTCTTTCCCCGCACGTTATGTGCCTGGGTCTTTAATGCCTTATTTTGTTTATTTCGTGTCACCCGGTAGCGTTTTAGTTAGCCACGGGCACACTAGTGCTGCAGAAAAATGAGCATTTACGTTTTTCGGTTCGCACATTCTGGTACCGAACCGGGTAGAAAGTGTATAGCGTGGGTTCTTTTGAGTCGCTGTTATTTGTGTTGTTGGTGCTAAAAACCAACAACTTTCCTGCCCGCCACAAAAAAAATGTTGGAGAAAAATTTGTAGAATGAATCATTTTTTTTTGTATGGCCCTTCGATTTTTTGTTCAAGTTTTCCCCAAGTACGCTTGTAGTCCTGTTTTATTGATGGCGTTTATGAAAAGGCACGGTTCCCGAAGTGTATTTGGCTCCGATACCGATTGTCAGAACGGGTTTTTGGGTACCCGTTTGCATCTTTTTATGTATCCCTAATATAATGTATATTTAAAACTCGGCATATATATTTACATACGTTGGTATAAGTATATGGACAGTCAGTGCACGGACCTTACCGCATTGGTAGATTTGCTAACTTTTCTGACCCCTTTTCATTTTCTACTACTACTACCACCGAGGCCCAAAATCTACCAACATGTTCATTACTTTCGCATTGAGAACAAATACTGTGATCATTTTTGTAAACGTATTTAACTGCTGAGCACAACCAGCTAATATTAGGCGGTTACAATAACCACCCCAACGAAATTTGGACAAAGTTGTGCACAAATTCGAAACGGAAATAAATTTTTTTTGTTTTTTTTTGAAGTAGATGTAGTAACTGAGCACGCAAATAATTTTCGGCGCTATTGTCATCCTTTTGTGTGTGTGAATACTTTGCCGAATAACAAGCCGAAAGAGGTTATTTTTGTGGCAAGATTTTTTGGTTCATTGGAAAATTGTTGTGGTAGCTAGACGTTTTGGTAGATATGTGATTTATTTGGTGATTTGTTTGTTTTACAATAAATTGGGAATTTTTTGGTACAAATATAGACTGTAGTTATTGTGTTCTTGAAACTTCTACTATCATTTTTCGTCTACCAACATTTTGCCTTTTAAAAAGGTCCGTGCACTGGTAGATATACCAGACCAAAAAAGGTGAACATTCATACACACAAAAGTACATCTCTCTGAATTGAAGCAAACGGTAAATGGATCTTTCGATTGATTCATGGCGCCGTTTGCTTCATTCTTTTCGTTTTACGCGTGGTGGAGTACGCTTACTGCGAGAATTGAATTCGTCGTACTCGTGGGCTTTAACCCTGCCTTCATAACGTTATTTTGTATCCCTTAATTCATAACGATACGCCTGCCAGGCTTATAATGTTTAAGGACATCACCTGATGATTAATGAGTACATATAAAAAAAATCATCATGCTTCAGATATTTCAATGTTATTTTTTTAATAAAAGTCATTTTTATAAAAAGCAATTGCTTATTTTAATACTTTTTTTAGTTTTATTGTCATCCAAAAATCAACAAAAAAGCCAGTATTCTTTGCGGGGAACTAAAAGTTTCTTTAAAAACTAAAATAACAATTTTTTAAATAACTCAGTAAGTTACCAATATTTCATTTATACAATGTTAATTCATAAAAGTACAATTTTAACATTATCTATACCTGAGTTGCAAATAATACTTTTATGTTCGTTGCATACGGGCTTTGAACATTTCGTACAAGTCATTTTAGACATACGTCGAATTTTTGATGGGCAGAATGTACATACTCAGTAGATGACAGGTGGTTGTCTTTTAGTAAGGCAGATAGAGTAGGTATTCCAAAAAGGGAACGAATTTCCATTGAACTTGTATCTCCAAACGTTTTATTTGTCATGTTAGTTCCACGTTTTAGAGATATTTCAACATTTGTCCACTGCGTAATTTCGGATATTATTTCATCCGTGAAAAAGGCATCAAAACACGAGATAGGTTCGCAGAAAGACTTCCATGCTCGGGTAGGAGGACCTCTGGCTGTTCGAACGATGTTCATTGACAGCTCTCTTCCAGCATTTCTTCCCTTTGAAGTAGTCCAGCAATATTGGCTTCTACTTCGTATTGTGGGCTTAGGTACTACAATTATGCACTTATCGCAGGACCGTGTGTCATTTAAGGCTTCATGTGGCTCATCCACGTCTGGTTGTGTATTCTCGATACTATCTTCTTCATCAAAATTTTCATCTTCTGTGTTACTCCAAACAACATCTTCTAATAACTCGTCGCCTACTTCACTATCCTCTTCCGAGGAACTATAGTCGCTGGAAAGGTTTTGCAGATACTTAGCGATTTGCATGTCGTCTAGTCCTTGACTTCTTACTATTTTTGAGTTAAAATTTCTACGACGATGGCCTAGGTACCTTAATTTTAAAATAAATTTAAAGCGTAAAAGTAACACAAATCATAACGATACGTCTCTCAAGCGTATGTAACATCCATATTTCATGAAATACGAAACTCCCTCTGCAAAATCAACCACCACTGCAAAGCTGTGAGTAACGACAGAGATAAATGTGAGTATGAGTTTCCTGAGACAGCACTTGTAAGGAGACCAAAAATAAAAAATGTGATACGCCTCGCAGACGTACGTTATGAAAGCAGTGTTAAAAACGGCCAAGAAGGAAAAAATTTCTTTTTTTTAATACAAATATAATTTTTGTGCGCTACGCTATACACAATTTAAATCAAATTTCAACAAAATGGCGTTAAAAAGAATTAATAAGGAACTACAAAATCTGGGCAAAAATCCACCTGCACAATGTTCAGCTGGACCAGTCGGCGATGATTTATTTCGATTTTATTTAACAATTCGATTCAGATTTACAAACAAAAAAGTTTAGCCACACGTGTTTTGGAATTTGGACATAGCCATTGATAGCCATATTAGTTGTTAATCTAGGATCTATGGGTAAAAAGGACAATGATATCGACCTGCCCGGATTTCCTTCGTTTGATGATGGCAGAGGCGACGATCTTGAACACTCGAATCAAAAGAAATCAAAGAAAAGTGGAGGCTTCCAATCGATGGGAACTGTCCTTTAACATAATTAAAGGCATCACAAAGCGTGGTTATAAAATCCCCACAACCATACAACGGAAGACCATACCACTGATACTTGAAGGGCGCGATGTTGTAGATATGGCCAAAACTGGATCTGGTAAAACTGCCTGCTTTCTTGTACCTATATTTGAGAAATTGCAAACACGTGAACCAACGAAAGGTGCTCGTGCATTAATTCTTTCACCCACTCGCGAGCTGTCTGTACAAATATACAAATTTATAAAAGAATTGGGGGTTTTATGGATTTAAAAACGATTTTAGTGTTAGGAGGTGATTCAATGGACTCACAATTTTCTGCTATACACACTTGTCCCGATATTATTGTAGCTACACCAGGTCGCTTTTTGCATTTGTGTGTCGAAATGGATTTGAAGTTGAATTCAGTGGAATATGTGGTATTCGTTTGTTTGGAATGGGTTTTGGTGAGCAACTAAATGAAACATTACATCGTCTACCCTCAACAAGGCAAACAGTACTATTTTCTGCGACACTTCCAAAGCTCTTGGTAATACTGTTTTCACACAGACGGCTTATTGAATAATAAAGGCAGTTTTCTACATTAAGACGCTTATTAAGCTCAATTTTCCCTACAAAATTCGAATCTATTATTATTTCATTAGTAGCTAATCGAATGCCTAATGGAGTCAAAAGCACAATGCAACTCTGCTGGCAGCGTTCCGCTTCCGTTTCCGTTCTTAGTTTTAGGTGTGTTCAGTGCTTAAAAATGTCATTTGTCAAAGCAAATGTCATTGTCTGAATGGCGGAACGATACAAGGTGGCCGCATCGAACAGCTGATTATAACCTTTTTTATTTGACTTGATACATCAACTACCGGCGCAGTACGATTTTGACATTTGTCCTTCGAATTTACAAGTACATGGAATTTTTTTTGTTTGTAGGTATGTCACCATGCTCCCACCTTGTATCGTTCCGCCATGATTGTCTGTCTCATTCTTCATACTAATCGAGCAGTTACTTCTGTGTGAAAGCAAAAAATTTACGATTTCATTAGCAGGTGAAATGAGATCATTAAGTTTCTGTGTGAAAACAGTATAAACTTTGCAAGAGCGGGTTTGAGCGATCCAGTTTTGCTGCGCTTAGATGTTGAATCGAAAATACCGGAAGGATTGACGCTTAACTTAAGCTTGGAAAATTGCTACTAAACATCTTAATGAGGTATTTGAGTTTGTTTTGAGGGATTGTATTATTACCACAAACACAATATATATTAATATAAACTCAAAAATTTATAGAATTTTTACAATACCCACTAGAATGAATTTCGTAAAAAGTACAATCTGTTAGTTCTTATTAAAATACATTTATTTGGTTCAGTGTTTGCAATGCTACATATTATACGAGCAATGTATTTCTTTTACTTCTCATACACAAAAGTGTGATGGAACTTCAAAAATAATATTTCCTGTTGAGTGTCGAAAATTTGGGGTTTCGACTCCTGGTTCGCCCTCGACGGTAATAGTACGCGATTTACCACCTAAACGGCAGGCAATTGTGGAAGTTACATCTACACGCAGTTCACGCTGGCAGATATCAGAATATTTTTTACATATCACTCCAACTAATTCGCCGATGCGGTCCTCTTTTAACTGCGATATTTCGCCTTGTAATGCAAATACCAAATCATTATTCGCAGGTGAGTGAAATATTATAAGTTGATCACGTCCAGAACTTATGCTGATCGATGTTAGGTCTTTAATCGATATGGAGCGATTCATGTTTTTAAATTTGTGTTTGGCGCCATCCAGTTTATAGATTGTTGCATCCGTTACGAATAAAGCACGATCGGATGACTTATTATGTTTATTATATTTCTTTGCAAAAGCTGAAAATAAAATCGCATTATATGCTTCGCTATTTCTTAGGTTCTTTGCGTTAGCCAAATAGTCACCAATCCATTTACGTTGTTGACCCCAATGAGGACGACGGCCTTTTATGGCAGTTGCAGCCGTGATTTGTAAGCGTAGTGGCAGCCATTCAGATCGTGGGTACTTTCGAAGTATCATATAAGCCCGCCAATTATTAAATATTCGTCGTAATTGAGGCTCTGTTTCCGTGAAGCCAATGGTGGACGCGGCCATTGAAAGTTTCTTCCATAGTCTCTCATATTTTTTGCGTTACGAAAGCGTTGATCGAGCTCAAGGACAAAGGAGCGTAATTTGTATGTTTTATAAGCTTTAATGATGGCGAGTACCGAAATCATTTTTTTATAACTACGACGAGCAATCCACCCACGTACCTGCTTTTGTAATAATGTAACAATATGAGGAATCATTTCGTTACGTTGTTGTTCCAACGTGAACAATGTTTTAGGTGACCGTATGAATATTTTTGTATGTCCATGTTTAACATCATTGGCAAAGCCTTTTTCTTCAATAAGAACTCTTACGCCATCGCGATCGCTACCAGCCCGGAAATTTGGCCACATATATTGAGAGATCATTTTGTAACGCAAAAGAAACTTATCATATCGTTGTCGGTGAACAAACCCAGCCCGACGCACTCGCAAACCGAGATAGCGGACCTGATGTTGAACGCGATCATCGTCAAATACACTGGCACTCTTAATATCGTTAGGTTTAACACAACGAATGTAAAATGGCTCCTTCTTCAAAAGTGTCCTCACCAATTCCATCATAGAGCGCTGAAAAAGTGTTCCTGCTGTAAGGGGGCGTTTGGTAATCGCTTTAATATCTTGGGCGCCTTCAGGCCACATTACGCTAAGTTAGCATTTTTCGAGTGATGCAATAGTCGCTTAAAATCCTGGTACAGCGTTTTCAATATTATCGACCGATGATGCTGCTCACGTACTTCATTTGCATTTATTTTTAAATCGTCAATTCAATATAAATGATAACAAAATGGTCGGGCCACAGGACATGTTAGAAGAGGAATATTTGTCGGTGACAGAAATCAAAAAAGAGTCATGATACTGCTGGTGTCTTACGTACAAGTGAAAATGCATATAAGAAATATTTATCATCACGTCCTGTTGCTTCGACAGAATTGAATGCGCGCATGAAGCGCTTTGTCAACGTGGCATCGTACAACTTTCCACTACACCACATCCAACAAACGTTTCCAATCGCCCTGGTTCCATAACTCCACCACGTTTCCAGCGAATGTACACACGGCCACCAGTGATCTCAGACATTGGTTCAAAATTGCACGAAAATCCAGGTGAGTGACTTCATACTTCGCTACACCCTAAATTCGATCCGAATATTTTGTTCTATGTAGGTTGATAGAGCGTTGCAGCTGTTTATTAACTAGTTCTCGCTTCTACCAATACTACTGCACTAGCTACCTATTCGAGGTAAAATTTTTCTTGTTAAAGTATAAATAAATTTCGGTATCGAAAATATATTCTAACGAGTGAGGAAATTTTGAAATTGTGTGGAAGAATTTAGTACGGTTTTAGCATGAATAACATTTGGTAATTTAACTAGGAAGCAATCAGGTTACAAATACCCGATAAGTACTTAACTGCATAATTCTTTGAACCTTTTTTGTTGATTTATTCATGAATTTAGTAACTACGCTATGACCTATTAGTGTGGTTGAGTCTAGGCTTTATGGAAAGTACGGACCCCAAATAATCATGCACTTTCGTAAACCTCTGAACATACGAAACCTAAAACAATTCAAATTCATCGTGCAACGTCGAAACTCGACTAGTAGATCGTTCCACTTACAGTTGTCCTATGTAACGAACTGTACCCATTGAGCATGTGAACTTATTCCTTCCGTATGTTCGGAACCTTCACCCCCACTTAAGGATTTGGGGGAATCTTTTTATCTTTGGGATATTATGTATATACTTATTTGAATATATTCGGCGCTCGTGAGGTAGTCTCAAGTGAACGTGGTCGGAATACTCTGAACCAACGTTTTATCCGGAACACTGAATACTTAACGGAAAGCCATTAGAGAATAAAAAATGAACACTCCCTGTAGAGCCGGACCGCAAAGCTTACCGCTTTTGTCAACGTCAAGGCCGGATTATAAAGTTCTGAGAAAATAAGTAATTTTATTTTTTTTGTGTCGGTTCATTGTGGCTGCTGAGTAGAGTATCACTCCAGGTGGGATGCCTGTTCAAAATCGTTTTCCAAGAATTTCCCATTTCAGGAGTTGTCACAAAGAAAGCCGTATCTTAGAGTCACTCAAGAATGTAGGTTCTCAGACTGCGTATCATTAATTCCCCAAATGCACGGGGCGTATGCTCTGATAGGGAGTATTTGAAACAAATTTTGAAATAGTGTATTTGCGAATAAAACTAATGTCCGGCATTCTTCAATCAACTTCTGAAAGAATGATCAGACCCACCTAACTCTTTATCAATTGGTGAAGTATTGACCAGAAAATTAATATTTTCTTCCAAAACCTGTTGGCATTTACAAATTTAGTATTATTATTATTATATTTTTTGCACAAGGATGTGAACACATATTTAAAATACGGCTGTCCCTATTCCTTGAATAAAATTCTGTTGGCCTCGTGCCTTTGGCTGAGTGCATCTGCGTTCCGTGGTAGACGCTGTGTCTGCGTTAGGGTTCTGGTGTCCTCGCTCGGGGTGAGTGAGTGAATTGTGGGATGGTTTTTTTTGACAATGAAAAATTTAATGGGCCGAATGCATTTTTTTTTAAATTAAAAAATAGAATGGGCCGAATTCAGATAAAGGCAGATAACGCGGTAGGGTTGTTGGTTGGCCTCGTTTCGGGGGAACGAGAGCTGGGTTTGATTTTTCTGAAAGGAGGGATGTGGAGGAACGGAAGGATTGTTAAGAGGA
>JARSSU010035629.1:0-34450 GCA_029619165.1 Eurosta solidaginis
GTGTAGAAGCTTTGAAAAAGATAAATAAAATCATATATACCAACCCAGCAGCTAGTTTATGACTTAGCACAATTTCCGCACTCAAAACAAATTTTTTTCTCTTGACTTAGCACTTTTTACTCAATATGTTTTCCCATCACTCCTCCCATTTAATGATTGAAATATAACACTAAACTATATATTTGACAAAAAAATACTATTTATTTGTCAAACTATTTCTAAGGGGTCAGATCTGGACTGTTTTGGCGGATGATGCGCAGACAATAATTTATTTTTAAATTCAAACAAATGCTGTGTTGTGTCTTACTCCACAACAAAACTGCCACATTTGTCTACAAACTAATGCTAAATCTCTTAAACGTTGCCAAGAGAGTAAAGACCTGTGTGTGGTTTTTTGACTCCAAATTCTCTTTTTCAAGTCACATTGACTTCATTGTCAGGAACCGGACTAAATATTTTCAAAGGATTTTGATACGATGAATCGAAATCTGGCCTCAAATTGTTTCTATCAGCTCTGGTTTTCGAGATATCCTAACCTAAAAGTGCAAAACACACCGTTTTTGGCCCATATTTGAGGTTATCAGCCTTGCAGATGTTTCTTTCACACAAAATTAAAGGACGGCATCTTTCAATACAGTCTTATTCTTTCAAATGGCGTTTGAGTTTGCTCAAATATTATTTTTTTTCGCTGAGATATCGTATTTTGAAATTTTGTGGTGTGGTAGGAGTGGTTTCTAGAGGTTTGGGGAAGTTGAAGTTGATGGGTTAACAGTTAATTTGGTTAGCCCACTTGTGGTGTGAGATATCTAGATAAATAAGACTTATTTTAGGAAAATATGCGAGTAAACGCTGCCCCATGGTGAAGTGGATTAGCCTGCTTGCGGTATGATAGGGGTTGTTTTCTAGGGGTTAGGGCTGTGTGTGACTTGGTACCCGAGGGTTAGATAATGTAGGGGTGTGGTCAGTTAGCAAAGTTATGGTGTGAGACAAAATTTTAAAATAAGACTCAATTCAAGAAAATTAGTAATCGACTATATCATGTCTATGTTATCTCAATCGCTTTTCAGGTGTAGGGAAATTTAGAAACATGAAAATTTCAAAATGCGATATCTCAGCTAAAGAAAACGATATTTGAGCAAACTCAACGGCATTTGAAAGAATAAGACTTGTACTTAAAGATGCCATCCCTTAATTTTGGTGAAAGAAAACATCTGCAAGGCTATATAACCTCAAATATGGGCAAAAACGCTGCTTTTTGCACTTTTAGGTTAGGATATTTCAAAAACCATAGCTGATAGAGCAAGGCCAGATTTGGATTGAGCGCATCATAAACCTTCGGAAATATATAGTCTGTCTGAATAATGGTTGAATTTTGTCGGCCTGTGGTTATTTATCGAAATAACTCATAAAACGAATTATGCAATGAATGAACCTATAACTAGGACTATATTAATTTTAATAACAGCTTATATAAGTTTAAACGTGAATTGTTTTCTATTTTTAACTAGTCTCTAAGAAAGCATGTAGATATCTACATGTAAAAATTTAAGTACATAAAAGTCAGCGAGAGGCATTTATGAAACACCAATGCATGTCTCAATTGGGTGAATCCAAGTTCATGGGGTTGTGTTCGCAACCCTCTCAAGGGGTTGTCAGTGCAATATATAGCTTCTCCAACCCAATTGTCAACCTCACCTACCCGTGGCAAATCATGTTTCATTGACAGCCGAGGCTCTGGCGACCACAAGTTCCTCATGGAGCTAGGGGGTGGGGAGGGCGGGATGGCCTGGAAGGTTTAATGTGGTCATATAATCGTTCCCGAGATGGTCAGGGCTAGTACCTTAATAGTGCTTTGTTACCGGAACGTACCGGATCTATATCCGGCAAAGGACCATCGACATCGGCCCAAAGCCTTCGGTGAGTGTCTTTTATGTTAATACAACAACAACAAAGCATGTACTTTTAGACTGAATGAATTAAATAAGTAAATAAAATGCGCGCATAAAGAATGACTACTAATTCAGATTGATATATTGACTGGTTGACTTAGCACATTTGTTTTGAACAGCGGACGACTTAGCACATTTACACATCATTGCCCACAGCACGTAAAAATTAAAATATATTTTTTTTGTGATCGTTGTAGGTTTAGTTGAGTTTTAAAACTGCATTAAATACAATTTTTTCAAAAACAAGTGACTTAGCACATTTTCACATTAAGCTAACGATATAGCACACTTAGTTTGATTCACAATGACTTAAACATTGTAAATTTTACCAAGTAGCGCTACTACAGCTGATCGGTGAAAATTCGCACATTCACTCGCTACAGTTTCGGGTTAGATTTTATATAAGGTGCCACGATTTTCAAACTTATGTTGATTTGTAGGGGTAGAAGGGGTCCTAAAATCATAAAATTATCATCCGCAGCTCTAGGAAACTCTTAGTTTATGAAATAAGCTTTTTAATTTCCAAATTTAGTAAAATTTCAACTTAAGTCCTGCACTTAAAATTTTAATTCAATTTTTTAATTACATTTTTTTTTAATTTGATTTAATTTATTTATTATTACGGCTGCTTAGGCCTAAAACTTAAACTACTAAGTACAATTCATTATTATATCATTTATATCTATTGAATATGCTGTTGGAATGCCATGTGATTCCGATCAGCATATTTACTGGCGTGACAAACGGACGAGTCTGGGAGCCAGTCATTTAACGAAGGTTGGAAAGGACGCGTTTCCAATCCTCCAGTGCTCCCAGCTTAAGGCAACAAAATTTGGAACTTATATTTTTCATTTATATTTGTATTTTAAGCTATCGGAATGTATTGTTCTCCGATCAACACAGCTAAACACGTCTTTGGATGTTGGAAATTGAAAATATCGTGTACCCAATCACCCCTCAACTTTGTTTGAGTAAAGACGCTAACGGAATGCATGAAGATTCCGATCAGCACAGCTCAAAATATAATGGGAGGTTGAAAAGGACGTGTTTTCCAATCCCCCCCGCTCCAACTTTTGTTTGACCTTATTTTGGTTACACATCATATAATTTTATTGCTATATTATGCTGTCGGAATGCGAGTGATTCCGATCAGCAACAGTAAATATAGGCTGAAAATACCGAATTCCAGCGAAATTAGTTGTTAGAACTGTCTGGAGTTACAGGTGGCGACTGATTTTCTTTTCCTTAGGGCCGGGTGCATTGTATTTTGCTGCTACCAATATTACCATTCCCTTTTCGCGCTCCAGTATCGTATATCATGTAAAAAAAAATAAAAGAAAAAAAAACGTTATCTTATTGGAAGGGTTTTACAATGCTCTAATAAACTTTTTTTAAAAGTATTGAAGCTATTACTACTTTTTATGTGATTAGGAAGTTCATTGAAATATTTCAGGCCCTTATAAAATATATTTTGCTTGTCCACTTCTGATTTAAAAAGAGGTAATCTAAAATTATTGTTTTCTCTAAATTCGGGTCGCACATGTCGATAGCGGTATCAAAAGACGCGTATTTGCGTCAAGATTCAGAATCCGAAAGCAGAAACTATATTTTTTTTATCTAGTTTAAAAGTTATTCGCGGAAAACACGTCGGTACTATTGTCGCGTTTTTCGTTGCTGCAATTAAACAAACGAAAACAAATGAAGGTGGTGAATAGTGTTGCCAGCTCCGCAACAATATTTTTTTATCTTGGTAGAACATTATAAGGTGGTGCACGTCGTCATAAATGCAAACAAACATACACTATCAATGTATTTTGTTTTTGTAAAACACTTTTAATAATTTGTAGTCTAATATTATTTGGGGTGCTGCGCAGAAGCGTGTACTACGCAGAAGGACATCACCGTGGAGGTAGCCACGGTTATACCACACACCCGGACTTAGCATGGCGTAGCCCAGGGTTATTTTTTATAAGCGCGGCCGAAGGCCGCCTATGCAGAAAGTGTTCTACGCAGAATTACCGTTAGAATCAGCATAAAATCACTATAAAGTCCGATTTTTTATTTTTTGACAAATGTATGTATTCTGCACTTGTTCCAATTAAATACATTATTTTAAATTATTCAGAGATTACAAAACAAAATATATTAATAGTGTATGTTTGTTTGCACTTATGTCGACGTGCCCACCACCTTATAATGTTTCTACCAAGATAAAAAGATAGCAACACTATTCACCACCTTCATTTGTTTTAATTGCAACAACGAAAAGAGCGACATAGTACCGACGTGTTTTCCGCGAATAACTTTTAAACGAGATAAGAAATATAGTTTCTGCTTTCGGATTCTGAATCTTGACGCAATAACGCGTCTTTTGATACCGCTATCGACATGTGCGACCCGAATTTTAAGTGCAGGATTAAGTTGAAATTTTACTAAATTTGGAAATTAAAAAGCTTATATTTCATAAACTAAGAGTTTCCTAGAGCTGCGGATGATAATTCTGTGATTTTTAGGACCCCTTTACCCTTACAAATCAACAAAAGTTTGAAAATCGTGGCACCTTATTCAAAATATTCCCCAACTCCGAACACCATTCCTTCATTATATGACAATCGACTGCCTAGTCCACTGCCTTCCACTCTATTCGCAACATAACCTCTATTTAAGCTGCCAAACTATATAGTAAACAATGGACTTAAATGAACGTTTAAATGTAATGACGGATATGTTTTTATCCATACGACAAAAGTGTTTCATTAGTAACCATTGTTTACTATTTAGTAACCTTTAAACATTGTTCACTATATAGTTTGGCAGCTTAATTCGAGGTTATGTTGCGAACAGAGTGGAAGGCACTCGCAGGCCGTGAAAATAGGCACTCGAATGGAGTGGAATGAAGAACAGTAGGAAGACCAGAGTTGCATTGAATCAATCATTGCATCAATATTAAAGATCAATTTAGAAAAAATAATTAAATACTTGAGTATAAGCAAACATTTTCTGTCACTTACTGCATTAAGGTGTCCTAGATGCTATATATTCCAAAATTATAACATTTTATGTCTGTTTAAAAATTTAACTTCAATTTCCCTAAGATTCCCGTAATATGGCCATTAGTGATGTTTGTGTGTGTGTGCAAATTTTGAGCGATCAGCTGTTAGTTGCGCTACTTGGTAAAGTTTACAATGCCTTTAAAGGCCACCGTGGTGTGATGGTAGCGTGCTCGCCTATCACACCGTATGTCCTGGGTCCACTCCCGGTCAAAGCAACATCAAATTTTAGAAATTAGATTTTTCAATTAGAAGAAAATTTTTCTAAGCGTGGTCGTCCCCTCGGCAGTTTGCCAAGCACTCCGATTGTATTTCTACCATGAAAAGCTCAGTGAAAACTCATCTGCCTTGCAGATGCCGTTCGGAGTCGGCATAGAACATGTAGGTCCCGTCCGGCCAATTTGTAGGGAAAATCAAGAGGAGCACGACGCAAATTGGGAAGAGAAGCTCGGCCTTAGATCTCTTCGGAGGTTCTCGAGCCTTACATTTATAACCTTTAAGGAACATATTTACAAGTGACTATCATTCTCAAAAACCTTTATTTCAATAAGAACGAAAGATTTCGCCTTCATTTAAGTTAGAATAAGTAAATACTGTAAGATTAATGAAATACAACTCATTAAAAATGTAGTATATATTGACACAAAATTTTAGATTATTCAATGAAACTGACTTCTCCTTTCGCGCCTACGATCCAGGGCGTTTCATCCGCGCTGGTAGACGGCATGCAAATCGGTCGCACCGCTCTCTAAAATTTCACGTAACTCTTCATCATCTATTTCCATCGGCATAGTTACATTCGAAACAGTAGCTGCATCCTCATCTGAAATATTTATAGCAGACTTTGTTCCTGTTAATTGCAGTTGCGGTGGCATTGTGACTGGTTGTTGAAGTACTTCTGGCAGATGTACACGTTGATTGGCTGTTTGGAGCGGCGGTGGTTCTAGGCCAACTGTAACAAAAACAAAAATAATTAGATACGTATTTAAAAGTGTTACAAATATACTACCATCATTGACATGCCCATTGCTTTGCGCAAACTATAAGGATCTACTACAGCCGATGGCGGCAATTTCTTTGCGACATCACTCATTGTTGTGTAATTTGATGCGCCAATGCAATTCTTCGGCGCCTGCTTGCGGTACATATGCTAATGCTTGCGGTAATGGCTGTGACAATCGTTCATGTTGTGTGGCTCGTAGTTTTTCAATTAAATTTAAATTATTACTTAAATGTTCTTGAAGACGTCGTGTCAGTTCAAAATTTTTCATTTCTGCCTCAATATTATCTAAAAATTCTACATCAATGCAAGATCTTTTAGTGTACGTAAACGCGTAAAATCTATGCGTGTATTTTTTGTACTTTTCATATTCTTCTTCAATTTGTTCCTTGTTTCGGAGGCGATATTCACATTCAATTGAAGGCCAACCAAAACCACCAGCTGCACTGAAACATTTGAATACCTCATTATGTTCATGATTTTGTACTTGCCATATCATAAAGATCGGACATTGCTTTGCTGTTTTCACCATTGGTGAGCATATCTAAAAGACCATTAGCCAGCATTGAAGCACTAATTTGAGTCTTTGGTGAATTGTAAAATACTTTCCGCATATTCAGTGCTTGTAGCATCCCTAGGCGGATGTGATAGGAAGATATGAAATCATTAGTTAACGCTAACACTATATGCACTGTTTAACCTACTCACCATATGTGCGCATTACAATTGTGTTTCTTCCCTACTCAAGTTGGAGAAACGTGAATCCAAGCTGGCGCAAATGATGCAAATGCACCATAGTTTAGTGGTTTCACACTTTTGCGTCATTTCTTTTATCTTCAACGCACCTTGTAATTGTCCGGTACCCGTGAACTTTCCACCCAGCTCACCAAGACTGTACCACCCTTTCGGGGCCCTCGTTCTCATCTTTAATAAGCAAATTCAGCGAAGTAGTACATCTTTGTTTTGGCGCAAGAAACCCATTTTGTGCGCTTTCTCTTTAGCAGAAAGCCGCTTTTAGCAGCGCGCGCGCACCTTGCACTTGTGCTAATATTTCTTCTGATGTTAAATCATCAACGTATGGTTCAAACCGAGTTTTTAGGTTGATTTTGTAAGCGTAAAGCACGTCGTTTTCTCTTCCTCTTCTAATTGTGCGGGTGTTTGTTCTTCTGCACCTGTTGAAGCACCCTCATCTGCGGAGTCACAGTGGCATGATGATCGTAGTTACCAAAATCGCCATGTAAATCGAAACCGAGTTCTTTGCTGTGAGATCACGCATATACCGATAACGGTTTAAGACTACGCATAAGATTTTCGGGTAATAGATGTTTAGAGCCCACTTGTAGAAGGCGTTTCGCGCTTTATGATACACAGTATCCACATGATTATAACGTATGGCTTCTCGACACATCAATTTGAATCATCAGTAAATTCTGTTAGAGTAACATATTCGCTGTCATCGATCTTTTGACGTATGGTTTGAGAAGTCCATCGGTTTGGTAATATCGATGAATAACCTGGTGCAATATCGTCGGTTACTGGCCAGGCAAACAACTGATGCGGATCCCTCTTTTCGAGGAAGCGTAACAAATGATCTAATAATTTGTTCAAAGGAGATTTTTGTTGTTTTAAGTTTTAGTACACAAGTACGCGGCTCACGTCCAGACTCGCTTGATGACTTGGTGTTTTACGCAAACTTTATCCATATAAGCACTTGTTACTCAAATACAAATATTCTACACATAATCCAACACTAGTACCAACATAACACAATAAAAATAAATATATCCATAAACATCAATTTATCACCACAATATACACAGCAAGCAATCTCATACTTTTATACCCTTATTTTTCAGGAACTAAATTTATCATACATTTATACCTTTCCTTTTAACTCAATCATTGATCCAAAATTCTTTTTATTATCAGAACTACACAAATATAACTCACACGTTATAAAAGCACAGACTCCACGCTTGATTAACATTAAATGTATTAATACATAATTAACTTACATATAACATACAATTATTACACTCCTCGACCTCCAACTAATTAACTAACGACATACCCAATCACCTATATAACCACTATACATTAAACAATTACTAAACAATATTTACAACTATTACCAATTACCTCATAGCGAGTAGAGTCTTATTAGGCACACATTACATCGTCACATACTTCTTTAACATAACCTACTACTATTATATACACATAAGCTAATAAAAAAACACACACAAGTCCTCACTCACTACCACCTAAAACCTTACTAATACCATACACCACTTGCCCAGCTTATCATATTGTTATACTAAAAGAAACTACCTAATACTTACAATCAATAGCTAATTAACCATAATATATATATATATTAGCACTTACTCTAAACCCATTATATACATATAAACTTATCTAAATATTTAACTCCTTTAAAAAAATTCTAAAATAAAATAATACCAAATAGACTAAATTATCATAATTTTAAACACAAGTTATAAATAATAAACTCACATTGTAGAAGATCGTACTACATATTTACCATAACAATTTACAACCAACAAAAATTAAAGCAAGCCTTATAAATAAATAGTAAATCACATTCACAATCAAATCAAAAAGCAAGATAGTACTCTCATTGATATTAAGTTAAAACAATATTAAAACAATATACAACCTATCAAATAAATAGCGTGAGACTATAAATTCGTTACAATTAACCAAAACCTAGATATAACAAATTAATTTATACCATATTTTATTATGCTACTAAACTCTTTAAACTATGTCAAAGGTAGTTTTATACTACTACATTACACAATACATATATAATTAAACACAAAAGAATTCGCACTAAAAAATGATTACAAACTAAAATGAATTATCTAACCCCAGTTAAGAAATAAACTAGAAAACTAATCTAACGACCACTATAAACACTTATATAACTACAATTTTATAACTACCATTACTGTACAAACTATCATAAATTAACTACATTATAATCTACATAAATAAAGTAAAACACTTTGACTAATACCACGAGCCAACTCACTCACAACTATACTCCTTAAATAGAAGCGATTTAAAACCACACATTAAGCAACTAGTAAGCTAAAGATATAAACATAATTACGAAAACATAATAAATAGACTTAAAAATACTTGACCTTTATAAAAACAACTAACCTTTATTACTGCTTAACAAAGATAAATGTCGGAAACAATAAAATTAGTTATGTTTCAGAAAATATAAAAACTAACACTATACATGACACACAACAGTTAGTAGGCAATCAACAAAAAGGATATTATAAGAAAAGACTTATAATTATACCTGACCTAATTAACTTAGTACACATCATTATAGAGTTTATGAGCACACTAAAACCAACTCCTCACAACGATATCAAAAACTGAAATTTGATACTATAGACGCGATAATTAATTCTAACGTCATACAATATATAAGAAATAAACCCACTAAGAACTACTTTGTAAGAATCAAAAAGATGATAATGAATTACACAAATAAACTAGTAACAGACTTATACAAACTAATTACCAAGTACATTAAGATCACTTAACTTTAAACGCACCACATTAATATATCATTAACCGTAAAATTATTATCCGATTAATACAAAAATAATAATATAATTTGAAGTCAATTATATTATCATAAAGATTAAATAGTACCTTTACTAATATTAAATAAACACACTAAACTATCTACAAATATGGAACATCCTAAAATCTCTATAATTAAAAGCCATGTAAGCGAACTAGTTAATACTATCCGACATAAAAATAATTTATATAAAAACCAATTAAGATACGATATTAACAAATTATTATCCACAAAGTACCATGTATGCCATTAATAATTAAAGAAAAAATTACTCGTATATCCATCTATTCATATACAATGCAAAAAAACCTTATCATCATAGAATAAAGATATACATCAAATAATTTAATAATCTATAATTTGAATAATTACTATATTATTATGAATCTCATTAAAAACAACTTTATATAATCACATGACCTATAATACAACAATTAGACACTAATTAAAGTAAAAAATATTCCTTATTAACAACATATATATTTTGATCGAATGTAATTAATACTTATTTACATACAAATATATGCTCAGAGTCATTACACCTAAAATTTAATCAACATAACATTAAAAGATAACCAAAACCCAACCCAGTAACGTTATAACGCTAGAAATATTACGTTACCAAAACGAATTAAATAAAAACCTATCCCAAACATCTAAAAAATCATGATAATAAATTATAATAACGACGACAAATAAAAAAAATAGACCCGATCATACTACTAAATTAAATTTAATCCCAACTAAAAAATACTTTTATACTACCAAACATGTTAATACCTCATCTTAAAATGCTAAAAGAGAGTGAATAAAATTTACTTATCTCAATTTATAAACAATACGATATAACCTCGTATCTTTACACGAATTTTAATCACCTCACAATATTGACAATATTAATCATTATACTCTACAAAACGAAATAAAGTAGTGTAAATTCAATCTGTTACTATTCCAGAACTATGCTCACAATAAACATATAAACATACGAATATCTAATGAAAGACATATTTAGAATACGCATTTATATTAAATTTTACTACTCTTTGACACTTATATTCGAACATAAATTTACACTTTATCTACTTAAAAACGCTTAACCTAGCATTACAGAAAACATTTAATCAAACCCTGTCAATATAACATCAAACGAGTATCTCAGAAACTAATTCTACATTTTAGACAAGAAATTAGACTACTTATAAAATTATATAATTTTTTATAAAACTTACCTGCTAACCACCCTTAACAATCGACTAGATTGCCCTACAATCATTTATACATTATCCACACTACAATATTTACAAGATAATCTATGACAATATTTTAATAATTAACTAAACTAGACAATAATAATACATACTAAATATAATATTTGTATACAACTTACGTATATTACAAATACTATATTATATTAAATAAACAGTTATAGCACTAAATACTAATTAATTTATAACAATTCTATAAAAATAGTCTAAAATAATTTACCGACTACGTATAAATCTAAATCTAATAAGAACAAAAACAATAATAAAAAATAATAAAAACCAACTTTACACACAAGAATCTAACAGTACTTTAAAAACAAATAAAACCATATTACACTACCACAATATATGAGCAATTATAAACAACGAACAACAGTAAGTATACGAGTTAATCACTCAATACAAACACTAAAACCGCCTCTATCTATCGAGATCAAAAGTTAGATATATTAACACAAAATACAAAAGTAACGAATTATCATCTAATAGAGACAACGAACCATTACCATCCAATTTTATAGTAACCACCTGACTTAACTCAGTTTTAAAATCACTTAATACAAAAACAACAGTAAATATTACTAAAACTCGCATAATTTTCACATAATAATTACAATTTTGAAAAATCACTATACTAAGATACTATCAATCCCAGCACAAAAAATACTCACATTATCAACAAAAAACAGCTACATCATTATAAAAAACATCCTACTTTCTAGGAATTTTATAAAACTCAATTAATAGAGATACTCCACATATCAATATGTTTGACCAAATTTCAATTTACTTAATACTAGTAACATCACAACAATAATACACACACAATATATCAATATCCTAACAACAATCAATTACGATAAACATACTAATAAATATCGATACATCCGACCATTAGTCAACAAGATAAAGCTAAAATTACCAAAACTAACAAATATCACACAATATATTAACACATTTAATATATATCCAAATCACAGTGAGAATAGCAACATTACATTAAAGCGTACACACTACCAATAGAATACATAAACAATATAACTTCAATTACTCTGAAATAACAACTGAATGACACGATCTAAACTTCTTACACACAGTATAATTAGCAACTACACTAAAAAACTACTTAATTGAAGCATATATATGAGAATCTTAATAGATCAACGTATTGATCTATACGAATCTCTAAAGGAGAGACCAAAATTTACAACTCTAGATAACTTAGTCACGGAACGTCATAAAAACTGTAATCAAGATAAGAGAGTTACAACACAATACTAAACAACAATCCACAGCATATACCAAATTAAATCAAACTGTTAGCTACCAATATCTACTAATTACCAAAATACTACTAAAAATGTACTACACAGAGCCTATCCAAATTCTAAACTCACGATATCAATTATAAAATAATACACTTGGGGGGGGGTTATGTTAACACCATTTTACTATCAACGCCACTACCTTCTATTTAACATAACATTTAATACAATTTACTATCATATTACAAAACCTCTACACATATAGCACTTATAATAAATAACAACCATTTTCACTTTACCATATTTTACCCTGATAAATATAACCATCAATACGTAAAATACAAATAAAACACCAAATACAATATCAACATTAACATCCATTACTATGTTTATAAAAAAAAAATCTTTACGAATTTTTTTAATTTAAATTCCACATTATGAACTACACACATAAAATTAACTAACAAACCAACATTTAAATACTTACTCAAAATGCTAGTTCTAATCATACATACATACTTTATTACACCCACATACGACATATATACAACAATCCATATACAACACACTATATTCCCACTACACAATCAATTACAAGATACATTCTTACCTATTACATAATATATTTACCAAGAATACACAACTATTATCCGACAGACAAAATAATCCATATGAAACAGATATGATCTATATACCCAACTTCAAGTAGTTTTAACAGAACACATGACAACTACGTAATATTACTTAACTAAAAGATCCAATAAAATAAGCGTAAAAAACTAACAGTACAAAGACATGTAAAAATCACACTCTACGCTCACCATATCTAAAACATAGTAAAATATTAGGAATAATATAAATACGATTAATTAATAATCCCAACTTGGCATCCTTCCTTAGAATTACTCAGAGAGAAGGATATATAAAAGACTATGTATCGTTTACTAAAAACGCATTATATCCCATAAGTTTACTTACAAATTGATAATATCAAGTTTTAATACATTTATCAATAACGAAATTAAACACGCCTATTAAATAGCAACAAACAAGATCTTATCTTATAGATCTAATTACACACCTAACTTATCATTTAAAAAGCAATACTAGCACAATACTAACAAAATAGGTAACAGTAATTATCATAAACAACAGACATACTATATTTAAGAAACCATGAAACTTTGTAACATAATACATACATCGATTAATTTGACGAATAACCAACAATGAGCAATTTAAATTGATATATAAGATGAAAAAATTTTATAGTAGACTAAAATTTTACAATCTGTTTTAATAATACATTACAAACAAAACACTATATAACATAGCTAAACATAATGTTACTATATCTAATTGAATACATAGAAACACAATCCTAATGACACCAACCCACATTTTTGAACAAAACTAACATCATAATTATAGCAACATTAATTTTAAGTCCCACATTACAACCTATTACTCCACACACATTAGTCTAAACATATTATTAATGAGAATCTTTACACAAAAAATCAGGAGTCTATTATTAGAACACAAAATTTAATTAAGAATTTTATAGACTATAATATAGACTACACAACTAACTCCTACGAGACAGCATTAAAGACTTATTGTAGATACAGCCGTTTTACTACTTTATCCTAAAACACTCCTTACACAATAAACATAACAACACATTAAAAAACTACATATTAATTACTACCTCCATTATATTATCTAACTATTACCAATGATACTTTAATAAGACATGACTTAGACTTATGAAAACAAAATAAAACAGAATCCATTCTATAATATTGAAACATACGACCCAACAACGCTAAGAAAAAAAATCAAATCAGTCAACATACGAAATCTCAAAATCTACAAAAGGAGGAGAGAAGATGTGAATACAAAATACGTATATTAGACCCAAACAATAATTAACTTAAAATCAAACATCATTACTACTATCATACTTTAACTTCTTCCACACAATAACATCTAAATATTAACAAACATACCGACTACATCCACTTATTACCTATCTATAGCTTAATCAGAAATCTATAATGTCACTCTTGCTACCCTGCTTACTAAAGTACAAACCATACTACAGAATCCCTCAGTCTACATTGATTTTTAATTAAATAATAGATATATACATTATAAGTTTCATTACCAACTATTTTGTTAACAACATCATACTAAATGCATCAAATGCATAATACAGCAAGTAATTTACTTACTACACAAGAAAAAATTAGAATAAAATTATATACTACCCCTAAGACCACAATCGGTATATAAAACCAAATCTTACCAAAAAAAACACCATATTATTTATTTAGAAATGAACTATTAATGCAAATACGAATTTTAATAATTACGTTAAAACTAACCAACTTTTTACAACACCCCTTATTTAGACACTTCCTAAAGATCTACTTACAACTACTGATCAAGTTTATATACATATATACACCAATCTAAAGTCTAGCTATAATAAGTACATAACTGAATAACCAAACACTACGATATACTTAAATAACAGAGAAAGATCCCGCAATTAGTCTCCATCTTGACATCTTAAAACTATACACAGGGCACCATCTACACAGTCTGCTAATAAAAAAAAAAGTTTATTATTTACCAATGAACAAAATAACTATACACTATATTTAAAGAACATCACAACAAATAATTAAGCTATCACTATGTTCAGTATAGACTAGTTTTAACAACCTAAAACAATTAGCACTCACACATTAACCAATCAAGAATTAATAATTTAAAAAAAAAGTAAAATAATAAATTCATACTATATTACAAATTACTTAAGATCGCCTACTTACGACAATATTGAACAAAACGAGTTAATAGTATCTACAAATAAATAAACTAGAATTAAATCAACTTATAACTCCAAAACATTTATTACTATATACAATATAATAATTTATTACCAACTCTTAATAATCAATTATTATCAAGCTTACAAACACGACAATTACGTTACCACATACAAAAATTAACATAAAATATGAAACCACAAATACACAAACTAAGTCAAAGAATTCCACTATCAACCCAGACAGTAAATTAATCGACATATACTTTAGTTACAGACAGACAAACTATAAGGAATAAGACAAAAACAAAATACAAAACTTAATATTAATATAAATATAACAAGAAAAAAAGCATCGAGTAAACTTTAAAATAATTAAGGCAAATCATCTAAACAATATATCCTATTACACACGAAACCTATCAACTAATATTATTATTAATAAAATTTAAGCCTACCTAGGTTAAGAACACGTAATTAAATAATATAAATAATATCTATCCGTACTCATATATACATAAACCTATCATAATCCACTAAAATACATACACACAAATACTTAATATACAGATCCATAAACAATATTATAGAACTATTAGCATAAAGAGGTTGAAACTCACATTAACTAAACAGGGTGAAATTATAATTACTGAACATTATATACTGAAAAAATTATACCAATCATGAAAAATTACTTGGAGCATGATTAAAACACAAGACTAATATTAAGACCAAACATAGCGACACTTTAACCCCTTTACAAAACAAATGCAATCAATTCATTAAAAATAAATCTACACCACTAACATGAGCTTTAAAAATAAACAATACATATACCTGTATAGAGCCACACATATTATAATAAAATATAATTCCGCACAAAATAAAGATATATAGTTCACATTAAATTACAAATACTGAGTTCTACTATAAGATATGCATTTATATATAACTTACAATACCCGAAGAATTATTAAAGACTTACATCTAACTTTTAATAATAAAACCTCATCTATGAATCTAAGGAATATAAATTTAATAAAATTTATAACATCACACAAGACCTTGTTTTACCCTATATTAACAACTAACAATCAATTTAAATTTTTTAACCGGCGAAGAGTTAAAAATGACATTACGCAAAACGATAACAACCTTATAAAAATATTGAAATATTCATACATAAATAGCATCTACAACGAAATCAAATACCTAATTAGTTTAGATATTACTCTTAAATGACCCTAAAACTAGAACATTTTTTGTTAATAACATTACAGAAAAAATTACATCACAATTATACTAGATACCTATAAGGCTAGAGGTTACTTTACAAAATCACTAGAATAACACAAACCATTCCCTCACATCATATATATACTATACAAACGAAAAAGACAAAGTAAACACACTACATAACTAATATATTAAAGAAATAACTACCCAGTTGAACTAATAAACAGCTAGATTTCTTAAACAAATCACAGTTAAAATTTGATTCAAACTAACCAAATGCACTCAAGTCTATACAAACAATACATAAATAACCACTAATCATAAAACAAATCATATGTCATATCCATTGTGGTGCCATAGCTAGACACTGATAATGCCGAACTCCAATATTAATATACTATAATAAATATATTATAACAACATATATACACACCAACAATTTACTAACATATCTAACCTTTAACCTAACAACAAGTCAATACAATCATCATAAATGTTCATTCCACAAAAACTACTCGCAACAACTCTACATAAGACTGCCTTAAGAATCTCAAACAACCATACCAATATAATAATACTAACTTGGGTACAAACTAAAAAATAGCCCTAAAATAGTCAAATTATGACACATCACTCATAATCACAACAACCTAAAAAACTTTAATCAATCATCTCAAAAACTATATTAACTACAAAAAAAATTAAAATATAAACTAACTTCAGCTCAACCACCGACAAATATTAATAGAAAAATGAATACAATAGCAAATCCTAAAGCCTAAATTCAGCTGAACACCACCAAATAGAAACTTACATTTATAATTAAACAAAACATATCCCTATTCAACCATTCTAAAATTAGATCATATATCATTCATAAAACCTTTATTTAAAATTATAACAAAATATAAATATTATTAAACTCAAAATTCACAGGTCTACAATAATCATTATTAATACAATTTATTTGTAAATTAATATGAGTATTATTAACCAAATTAGTCTTACTGGAAACACCATACATAATTTAACTCTACTATTCTCATTATTACTTAAACAATATCACCTAATAAGCATACTACAAACATACGTACTATTAACTTTTATTACTACATACTGTTTGACAGTTAATATAATACCACCAAAATCACAAAATACATAATCAATACCGAAATCATTAAGCACCTACCAAAATCAAATAAACCCCACTATTATCCATTGTATACATACGACATATACTACCTAAAAATTTATTAATAGATCAAATATTCAAATAAATTCAATCATGACATAAAAAATTATTACACAATAATATGTATAACAAAACAAAATCACAAGAAAAAAAAGTCCAATTTACTGTAGCAAAACTAACTATAGCTTTATTAAACTACCAATATAAGACAAATAATTACTCCCTACAACAATCAATCGTATGTAAACATAGTATTAATACCCTATCAATATATAAAAACATACCCTATCTAAAATACTCTGTACATTCATACATATGTAGCGAGAAATAATACCGCCACTACAATAGCTTATGAAATACAATAATCAATAAATGGTAAAACCTATACAAAAACTCTTGTATACATGATTGACACATTTATAACTGACAATAGACTGAAAAAAAATATTATATACTATAGAAGTTAATACAATACCCTCAAAATAATAAGTATGGCATTTACATAATAAGAATTACCCTTATAAACACAATCAATATACTATTATAAAGATCATACCAACATGATGTAAAAGAAACAGTTTAAAAAGCACTCTCATACAACATTCAATAGAACGACTCTTTATGACATTTATAAATTGAATTACACATAAAAACCTAATTCAAATAACAACACAAGATTATCAATGTATACCATATACATTTGATAAAAACTATCTACATTCACTATTATCATAATTAAGCACAATACAAAATTTAATTAACTTCCTATTACATACTATTAACATACACTAACATTATATCACACTTGTGTACCGTAAACTCGAATACATAACAAAATTAATATATTCAATACGCTCACTAGTCATATACATCATAAAAACAAATAAGCTCTAATATAGCATAAATAGACCATTAAAATTTAAATATATAAAATAATCAAGCAATATTACTTTGATCGGAGATATTATTCAAATTAATAACATACATAACTAATACCGACATGCTACCAAAAATAACATCACTTAACACTTTTACTGATATACATAAACGTAAATACCGCATTCGAGCGCTTTAATACCACCAAATTTACACTCTAATCAACACATACAGCCGAAGCATATGTATATAAATATTAACATAATAAAACACACACAACTCTATTGTAACCATAATAAGACAATTAATTTTCTAACCATTCCAAACGTATTATATTAATCCAAACAAACCATTTACTTCTCACAATAAAAATAAGATATGATAACATGTACCATCGTAGTCTTTACAACCAATAACTATATTAACCATATTTCCTTTAGCAATACATCATTCCGTATAAGACCAATTATAAGTTATGACATTATTAAACATATAAACATATAGTATATTATACGATATCTACTCAAACAACCACCAAAATGTACCAAAATAGTATAAACTTAAAAACTAATATTATTAAAGTATTATATTATTAATAACGACATTAAAAACCTACGTATAAGATAGATAATATTTAGATAATAGTATATAGAACACTTAATTAATAGCTAAATATAGATCAGCTATACTTAGATCCATAAAGTACAAGAACACATAACTAAAATATACATCACTACAAAAAAAAACATTATTTATTTAAAATAGAATTCATGCAACTTCTTAAAAATATTAAAAAAATATAAAACTTTAATGGCATAAATAAAAATTAATTAAAATCTAGACAAATTAACATAAGCATCAACATTATCCAGGATACTAATACCGATTAAACCCTTATAGCACCCCCTATGTACGAACTTACATTAATACATAATAGCTCGAAAATAACTTATTTATGCACATCCTTAAATTATATTAAACATCCTTACACAAATAAATCTACCCACATGAGTAGCGACCACAACTACATAATAACACTATATATGTAGCTACAAAACAACGATGTACATACACACCTTTAAACTACAAAAATTAAAGCATATAAACGAAAAATCAACCCTAAAACCCATAATACTAATAATGTACTATAAGCCAATATTTACTGCATTTATATATTTAAGAGAATTTATACTACACACACCAGAGTCTAACATTCTAATATTTTCCTACCTATCTTCATTAACTAACCGTTTAATAAGCAATACAACACAAATATGCAACTTTTAACAACCTATTCATCTCCACAATAAGCTGCAAAATATATTGAAGTAAACCTAACACAAAGACGCGACACCGAAATCACCATTACTCATACTAACATACAAATATAACCAATTTACTAGAACGAGACATAAAGGATATACTAGCAAATATTATACACATCACTAATCCCTCTCAATTTAAATCGATAATAATAGTAATTAAGTTAGATAAGCTAAGTAATAAAGATAATGACATACCATTATAATTATTCGACCCCAAATCATTAAATTACTAAGAAATAACGAGAACTAAATTTTAATACCTATAATGATCTTCTATTTTACAGATACATATAGCGTAATACTACCTATAAAAAATATTATGAACTATCCAAACAATAATAATAAGACAAAACGGAAGACCATCTACGTCTCATCTGCAGCTAATAAAATTATCTTGACACCTACTAAAAAACAATTAGCTAAAACTTACAAATATAATGTACCTCACCCTATCATTTTTTTAAAAAAGACCAAGTCAAGAGCTTACCACATTTAGGAATTATGAATAATTCACTCAAGTAATAATCTAGATAAATACTAACATATAAACCAACATTCAAATGATTAGTTGAGCCAAGGATCAATACCAAATACAAAGGTTTACAAAATTTAGCCTTAATGAAAATAACATACATAACAGATTTTGCACCACAAAATATACATATACCGTGTATTAGAAAAGCGATAATATTTCACAGAAGTGACAAATTTACAAAATTTTAATAACAGAATTTACTACAATTTTATGTAACATATAAAAATTATTAACCACCGAATCACATCCCAAAACTTATTCATAACGTCAAAGGAAGTATGCATTTAGTAAATGATGGGAAGGATAGTTGTTATCGTGTTTATATTTATATGAGATGTGGGGAGGACTTAATGAGAACTTGTTTTAGCTTCTATTCGTGTGTGTCGCTTCAAGGATACGAATATTTTATAGTATTTATAATTTAACTGATATACTATCTTATCTTATTACGATCCGTATTTTTACAATTTAAAGTAATGACCGAAGAACAGATATTCAGACATCTCTATTATTACTAGTGGACACCCCCCTATCCATATCGATTCTGATTAATACTTTTCTTGATCACCTTAATTCTACTCATTTAATCGTTACACAGTAGTACAGCAGACCCTAAAGCAAGTACGTACCACACCCCATAAAGTTAAATTATCAAATAACATTAGTCAGAACTATATGATAGCATATGAAAAACATAGACTATCTAGCAAAAAACCTAGAACATAAGAACTACCCTAACATACCTAAACTGCATACTACAAGTAACATAATTATTACTCATAATGAACTAATATATCTATACCCAGATATGCACACCATTAATTTACATTAGATTCTTAGAATCAATATATACATTTATAACACCAAGAGTACAACGACTAATCTTAACCCATTTTTATCATATAGACAGAAAAAGATAAATTTATTAAAGACATCATATCATTTATTTTGACTAGATAAATATAAACACCTAATAAACTAACCATAACTAAATATCCTCATAACTAATAAGGACTAAATATACGTGTAAACTGAATATTTACACATAAGACCACACACTATTAGATTGATCATCATAACTAATTCGATATGATGACTTATAATTATTAGCTAAATAAACTACTTACTTAAAACTCATAACAATACTAAAGTAGTACAAAAATAACACGTAACTTCCATTAAATACCATGAATATAATAAAGCATAGATGATAAGTATAACACAATACTATTTATTCTTACCATAGCACACAAAATTTATCATTAAGACAACTCAATACAGATCACTACCACAAACATAGAATACACATAAAAATTCTACATACTATCACATATTACAATAACACTAACATATATTTGACTATATACTACCACGAAACCAATATCAGTAAAACAACTAGATAAAATTATCTATAAACATTGAAACTATGATATAATACAAAACAAAAGAACAATCCCCATCACAGACAAACAGCTGAATTGAATTACAAACTATACGCAAACATAATAAAATACAAAAAGAAATTCAACTTAAAAACATACGACAAAAAAATTACATTCCTAAGTAATATCTTATATAAGATCTAATTACTAGATCTTATTTTTAAAATTACATATAAAAAACATTAATAATATATAAGAGATTAATACCAATAAATTAAATTACAAATTACGACAATTAATCACTTAAATATACCAAAACCAATTATTTTAGACAAGATTTAACCAACTTTATTAAATGATATTGTAAAAATAACAACCTAAAATATATTTAATTTAAATTACTAACATCAAAAAAATTATATTTCCAGAAATTAAAAATCACTTATTACTAAAACGCACAAACTAAATAAACATTACTTATCTCAATAGTAAAACACCCTACATATGAGATAACATCCCAAACAATTCAAACTAGATATAACAGTATTCCCATAGCACCACTATCCACAGCAACTCAACTACCGACTAAATCAGAATAAAATAAGATAAATGATTAACTATAAAATACGTAAAATACCAATGAATAATAGATATTTTTACAAATCTAGATAACAGCTAAAACTTATTAAATACACTATTAAAAAAGTCACACTACATTGATTATAAATTACAAACACGTACTTTATATTTTATTTAAAGACTATACTATAGTACAACATATTAACACTTTTACATGACTAGAATTTATCATTTCAATATCACATCTCTAATAGACATGCCATAACCATGAAATACAAAAACACAACTAGACGATATCACTTAAATATATTTATTTATCAATTCGCTTAGAGGGGGAAAATTACACTATATAGCAAAACACGCAACAAAACCTGTCAATACTTAAAATTAGCTTAATTTAATAACATCACAATTTCCCAACACTACTAACCCTTAACATTATAAACTAAACAATAAAAAATATAAAAAGACAATACCATAAAACTAAAAGCTAAACGACCCATATATCTATTACAACGACAATATATACTCTTAACATAAACACAAAATAAATATCACATTTACCTATACAATAAACGATCACCAGTTAACAAATTAAACTTTGAAAACAGTATCATAAATACTACCCAATATTAAAAAAGCGTAAGCGAATAACATTAATAAGAAAAAAACAAGTACAAGATGCATAACTACTAACTTATAGCAAATAATCAATAAAAAAGAAATGAAACACAACTCAAAAAAACTTAACATTACAAAAGTCCTAATTATACCAATTTGTTTAACTAAACACAATTAACTAACTATATATCTTAAGCACAAACTTGAATAGATTAATTATGAGATTGAAAGATAGTAGTTTTTATTCATATTTGCAGTTAAACAGTATACCATAAACACCCAACTCGTATAATATCAGATCATACCAGCTGATTTATTTATTATAAATACTTAGCACTCAAATAACGACGATTAACATTAAAACTAATAAAAACCACTATAACATGATGTACTTCTATAGAACATATACCAATACGTCAAAACTCTAGTAATACAACCATTATCATAACATCACATAGATAGGTATTTATATCTAGCCTACTATAAAATCAAGTGACACTTAAAACAATGTAATTACACAGAATTACTTACATATATTCAGAAAGTTATAAACCCACAACATCAATTTATAATATTTAATTATAACATTATCCAACATGATATCTAACCTATGACAACATTACAGAACATACAACTTAAAACAACATACGATCCCGTTACAATAAATAATAAATCCATTAAATGGTACACCTGCCAGAAGAATACTGTACATTAACTCGATTAACGGAACTCGTAGATGTAACAGGAAAACTATAAATAAAAAGATTTAAGTAAGGAGAAACTATCAGTAAGCATCTCGAAAATAACAGCCCCAATACTTAAATAAAAACATTCTCATCCGAACCATGTCAATAAATATTTCGGAACATCACATAATATTAAGCACTAAACACTTTACTAACTTAAATATCACTACAAATAACTATCAATATAAAATAATATCATTTGAAAACTAAAAATATTAATTATCAATTATAAATAAGAAAATAAACAACAATAGTTCAATTTATTAATCATCACTTACCTTTAGAGTTAATATTGTATCCTAACTAAACTGAGTAACAAGTCTAGCTATATCGTAAATAGTATCGAAATCTTAAAACATTCATATTAGTATCCTCATAATTAACTCATTACACATTTACATGCCCAGTAAATATGTTGACATTATCTCTTTACGCAATTATACACAGAAAACTACTATACAAATAAAATAGAAGAGCTTATATTATCAAAGAATCATTAAACTAACCTAATACAAACACTTTAAATCAAATCATTATAAACGATACTTTTGAACAAGTCCCTAATAACTATATACACACTCCTCAATGAGCACTAGACTAAAAAGAACTCACAAGGCCTTTATTAACAAACATGAGCAATCCTATTATGGGGGGGGGAGGGGGATACTATTACTTTAACTCACTAACCTCCTCGAAAGAAAATAATATACATAACAACTATCTAAAGCCACCGTTCTGTTTGATTATAATTTATAGATAACAAACAACGATTAACAAACATCAAGTAATAAATCTCGTACTCTACAAGACTCTAGAGAAAACGCCTTACTAATTATATTACCAACATTTACGAGTTATATCCTTAAACTAATGAACCATAAAATAATTAACCATACTTATAAATACCAAAAAAAAACTATAACCATAACTTACCAAATATCGTAACTTTAAACAACAATACCAATTACTAAACTACTAAGACTGTTTTAATCTATAGTTTATTTTTACTATAAAATCAATATAAACAATATACTATACATTACACAAAATAGTTTAATTACCTAAGACTTACGGACGACTTGAAACAGAACCACAATAAACATAACATAAATGATTACTATATAAAAATACAACAAAAATCTAAAAAAGATATATTAAATTAAACAATTATTTAATTAATCGATATAAATCCAACTGAAACTAACGCCTATACATTAAATATACCATTACTTCAATTACCAACTCTACGAGATTACAGAAAATCTTTGAACACATAAACAACCTAATCTTCACCTATCTGACTAAATTACGTTTATATTTCTTTAGATACATTATACATATTATGCTAGACTCAAAAATCCCCGTAAGTTAAATCCCATAATAAAACTACTACAACCTTAATTAAAAGAATTTTAGTGAATAAAACCTAACTAACCTTTTAGATATATTTTATCACAAGCACACATTATTTTACCAAATACTTATTAAGTTATAACATAAATAATAAATATATATACGAATAATTAACGCACAAACCAACGCTAGAGTAACAGAATATATTATTAAAAAAAAATAACAATACTAGTAGTACGAATATTCAAAAAATAGATAACTAATCAAAAAAAACAAAGTTTTACTACAGAGCCACGTTAAGAATAAAAAAAAACTAGTTACTAATCTAACTCAAAAGATACCACAATTAGTTTTTGAGTAGACAATAAATATACATAGATAAGGTGATAGGAAAACGAAAATTTTAACTAGACTAAAACCGCGCAAGAAATTATTAATACTATAAAAATTAAATTCTATTTAAATATAGAACTTATATTTACCAACCATACGTAATAATACCTACTGTACAATCAAACATAATTAAAAAACATAACATAAGAGTACCATTTGACCTACTGTTATTAGAGAAATAACCTTACCTGTTTAACCAAATAATCAAAACAAACCTAATAACACAGACACATTTACATCACACCATCTACCCTAAATTAGCATATCATCTGATAATAATACCGTAACCTTCATTATTATATACCAACTTGATAACTCCTCTAAATATGTATAAGACAATAATAATGACTACTCATAACAAAAAATTATAGACCTCAATCAATCATAATAAAATCCTACATCTCTAAATAACATCCAAAATACTACGATAAACGAGATACTACAGCAATCAGCAAATAATTTTACTTAGATCCCTTCACCATGATATTAAGCATAACATCAATATTATGACATAGAACCAATCAGATCCACGATACATCATTCAATACCAAATAGTCTCACTACAAAACAAACAATAAGTTAACTAATAAAACCCATATATACCATCAAACTATTAATATTTATAATACTACTATAATACATACACTACACGCTACAACCACACTTCATTATCATTATACAATATACAAAAAAATTAACTAAAAAAAAAAATCCACGCATATCAGATTTTAAGCTGTAACATACGACAGAATCACCACGCAAACTATACACTATGTAAAAAGTAAAAAATACACACACTAACAAACATACTAAATAACATCTAAATCCTACTAAACTGACTTCAATATTATAATATATACCTGACTTCACGACACTATAATATTATATTACATATACCATAACTATAGAGCAATAATACACAAAATTATAAAATACGATTACACAATTTTTATATAATAAATTAATATAGCATACAAATAAGCTACTTAGTAATCTACAAAAAATAACATAACCAATAAATTAATATATTACATAAATAAATGAGTTCGAACATGACACATGTAAAAATTCCGCATAAAACGCTTACAATACTAACATTAATAGATGCTAGCAATGATAACAAACATGAATTAAAAACACACAAAAAATACAATGAAAACTAAGTTGATCTATTTATTTCAAAACATCCCAAATCCTACTAAACCTATCGATAACACAAGTTCACAAAACTATTTGATAATCCATAGAAGTGACATTCTACAAATTATACAATTAAGTACATCATAACTATCGTAACTGACGATGGTTACCAATAAAATTTTAATCAATAATAAGCTATATATAAAATAAACACTTTACATAATTATTCTACTTTAATTTATTATAATAAAACTTAATTACAACTTATACACACATACTACATCGCATTAACCCTCCAGACAATAGACTAAATAAGTCTAACTATCCCAAAACCCCTACATAAAATTAATAAACTATCAATTACGACACTCATAATTATACACGCAACAATAATAATTATAAACTGCTACACAATCACAATTATTTAAGACAGACCTAAGTTCTAACATTATAACTAAAGCAACAAATCACGACTTATTTTATATAGCCATAATACATCATCTTATTTTTTTATGATAGACTCGATCAACATACCTTAATTAATACAATATCTAGTACGATATTATATCTACGCATACAAACATAATGTATCGATAAAACGCTAAATACTATAAGAGATACTACTTCAAACTTCAAAAACTAACAATTGGAGTACTATGAAAACAAATAAAATTTTAATATTATTACACTAATGAAAACTAAAGAATTTTTAAGAACTTACTTTAATAACATGCTTTACAATGCTCAAGCCTGATGTATTACCGAATATCAAAAACATTACACAGTCTAATTATATGTATATAACACCACTATATATTAGATTCAACTACCCCCGATCTAATACATAACTTATAATTACAGTCAAACCTAAAATTAGAAAATATGAACTAGGTAAGAATAATATGACTTACATATAAACCCTTACTATAAGCAAAAATTATCCGACTAGCGATTACCACTTATCAATAATCTATAACTCAATAATTTTATAAATTGTCATTACTCCTTAACTCAAGACACAAGTTTACACCATTTTAAACAATAACAGTTCATCACCCATACCACTATATCTTAATTCTATGTACATCTATGAAGCAGACTATTTATCAAAAATGTGAACACACATTATTTAGCCTATACTCACCAACTACTAAACAACATATAATATTTTTAAACATTATAAAAAGATCATATTACTCAAACTTACATAAAAGTACATTTAAATAACATACCAGAATAATAAATAGACAAAATTATCTACGATATCATAATAAAAGACATTATTTAACAATATACTAGAATCTTTTAACTTTTGTCACAACCACTTAGCTGATACTTCTATTAAACAAGGCATTAAAAAACTCACTACTACTTCATACATGAAAACATAAAAAAAATACTATTATCTAAAACGAGAACTAAATACAACCAGTAGCAACGTGATACAAAGTAAAAGCAACACACATTATTTTACCAATAAGTGTAATAACAATTTTACCCTTACTTTTAATTTAACCTAAGCACACAAACTATATCACGATTTAATCTTTAACCAAAATACTATATAACATAAACTTCCAACCTGTAAATTCTACATATATCGTTACATTATCGTATCATTTTAAAGACATATTATGTATTACGTATATTAACAATTATTACATGTTTATTACATCTTATAAATACACTTACTACTAGAAACACACTTACTAAAAAAAATCGATAGTAAAACAAGAATACATTACACACAAAATTACATGAGCAAAACAACGTATATAAACAAACTAATTATAAACTATAACCTAAAAAGTTTTAATAACAAACTCAAGATAACAACACACCATAATCAAATCAATACAAAAAAAATAAGACCCACTATACGATCATCTAACTATTCCTATAATTAAATAAACAAGAAACTTACTACTATTAACCTTATAGCACTACGCGAAGAAACTAATGCAAAATTAATTCATACACATATCTAACATAAACATTAAATTTCTTACGTTGATATAAACTCAACAAAGATTTTAGAAATTATATATACATAATAGAAAATATTACGCAAATTTCCATTAACTACATAATTTAATACAAATGAACTAATTCTATAATCCCATCACCTAGATACCTCTATAAACAAACTGTATATAGTATTTAGAACAATATAACGAACATAAGTGACCAAAAGTACACATACGCCTAAAAATTAATTTTCCATAAACCCCTATGATAAGTTTGAAAAAGGAAAAATTCAAAACAGACTTTATAAATTAGCACACTACTATATGTTACAATATATAAAATCACAAACCTATCGAAAACATGAATAATTATCTTATAATCATAAAGCAATAAAAATAACTAATACCTAAATGGATTCTTAGATAATTCTATAATAACAATACCTCAAACTAATTATGTAGAACTACATTATAACGCAAAAAATACACAAAAACATCTTACTAAAATATATTAACTACGTTAAAAACTGTAACATATTTAATTAATGCTCTTGGAGAGGGTAACCGTTAGAATATTACAAACTTATAATAGCCATCCATAAATCACATATCCACATATAACCACAACTTCTGATATAAGACCACAAATACAATTATGATCTATAATCATTAACAATCTCATAACTATATAGACTATTCGGTATTGTATCTACCTACCCAAAACACTAATGTGTAAAACATTAATCATACTTACCAACTTATAAATAGAAAATAGATCCAACGCTAAAATCAATCTATAAACTAATAACTCCTCAAAAGTATAACCAAAACACAGATAACACAATGACCAAAATACATAATATTATACCACTGTTTACTCAACAACACAATCTACCCTATAACATATTCCAATAATAAACATAAATATAAATGAACGTTACAATATCTTGTTACCCGATATTATCTGATACTACAAACAGTCACAAAAAAACTAATTACTACAACATTATAAACACTGAGAAGAAATCTTCCATTTGGATATAATATTATAAAAAACATAACGATTATATCTACTGTATATTAGATCGACATTAGAACATAATGAAATTTTGAAAAGTTATTAACCCTTTTATGATTAAACAATATTCGAAAATTAAACCTAAAATACAAAAATTTATCAATACACGAATAATTACCAACGAAACGCACTCACAAATACATTTATTATAACCCCATTGATACCTTTCCTTTAACTACAGTCCAATTACACTTAAATAATTTACAATCCATGATATCGCGTAGTAAATTACACAATACCCCTACTATTACTTAAAAAAAACTATCCTAACTTATAAACAACATTTAACACATAAAAATACATATACACCAATAACATTCTTACACAAAAAATTGAAAATACAAATAAAAGAACTTCATCTTATATTACCTTAAACATGGGTGGGGGGGGGGATTTTAAGTCCAAATAACCACTACAGATATAGTTACCCAAGATATACTAACAGCTAACGGTATACTACAACGAAGGTCATAGTGCATAATCAAAAATATACCATTTATCTTGCAAATATAATAACTACAACTCTCTATAAGTTATGGTAGACACTACACCTATAAAAACTTACACATAATCAAATCAACATCCATCTAGTACACATAACAAACAAAAACCTAAACAACTTGAAAACATGTGCACACAAATCATTAAAGACTTTAACAAAACATTAACTATCATAAGATAAACATTACCATCGCAAAATATATATCATACATGACAATTTTATTCTTAACCTATTATACGAAAAAAATCTAATTACCTATTTAGAAACACAATAAACACGAATTACCAACTTAGTTTAGTATTCACAAACAAACAACAATTAAAATGATACTAACATATGCACTTATAGGTTCCAATATAAAATACTACAGTATCATAAGTACATTTACTTGAGAAAAAATTACAAAATATTAGGCAACTATAAACAAAAACTATGAACGTATTCAATTAAGTTATACTCAAACCCAACCATTAACTATACAAAACTTAAAATCCAGCACTTGTACTTAACCTACAGAACAAACTTAATTTTAATATGAGCTGAAACATATTATAATTTTTAGTAACTACTAAAAATAATTTAGGCAATCCAAATCCTTCTTTAATTAATTTAAAAAGAATATCATATAATAAGAGTACGTATATGCTCAATACATAATATACTACAAATCATAAAGATAAATAATTAATGACCCAAATAATTTTAACCATATATAGACAAAAATATCAACACCCAATTAAATCTAATGATAATTATTCCACTATGATATATATTGATATTGATCCTTACAATAGTTACCTTAGGGCATAAACTAACAGATTCACATCAAAATCAATTATTTCGAGTTTCTTTTATAATAAAAAAACCATACATAAATTAAATACTATCGCTAATTATCAAATAACTACATGTACAATAGTAACTATGAATATAAAATATCCCTACTTAAACACATTACAATAACACATCATGGGGATGGTTTAAATAATATAAAACTCATTACAAACTAATAAACACACTACTTTAAACACATAAACACATCTAATACATCATACATTATCAAACCCACTCTAATCACTCATACATAATATTGAACGTTACAACAATATAACCCACATCATTATATTTTCCTTAATTAAAATATAATATCATGATTGATCTATCCAAAAAAAAAATAATAATTACAATATTTATTAAGAAAGACTATAACCCCTCTCATATAGACATTAAGTATCGATTACACTTTACTAACTAATAACAATACCCTACTAGTATTGAAACCACAACAAAGACCACATAAATATTCTATTAACTTCTAAAAAATCACATAGATTATTCTACATATTTAACGAAAACACCACGTTCACTATCAAATTTAATATTCTCAGATCAAATAATTCATGATCATCTAACTGTAAATATCCTAAATACTGAAACCGGTACAGCATTTAAAATGAATAATATGCAATATTATAATGATCAAATCACTAATAAATAACACCATAATGTACGATAAATTATCAATATTCAAAATTACAGATTTCTTTAAACAATTATACAAAAGACAAAAACTTGAAAACTTGAAATAATAGATAAGCAACTTCCACACTACCAAGATTATGGGGGGGGGATACACCTAATACAATTCTACTAATAAAAAACAATCTACACTCCTAGAAAAACATACTCTAGAGTCACCTAATTAATGACATACAAATCACCACCAGAATCAATTAAATATCAATTTAATGTAATAAAACGTAACACATAATGATAAAACCTTCTATACCTTACAAAATTAAACCGTGACATATATTATGTCCAATACTTAAGCGATTCACAAATACTAAGCCCGACAATGATTTAAAATAACTGTAACATATGATAATAACACTAAACACTTATATAATATAAGACAAAAAATTATTGAGGGGGTACCCTCCAGCAACAATGTACAAAAAAATGATCATAATAAATATACCACTAATAACTCAGCAAACACATACTTGACAAGTATCAAATCAATCCTGTACCTAAGTAAAGAAATTAATTAAACCATACTAAGAAACAAACTTTAACTAAAACCAAATATTTAATTCTACATGAAAATACTCATTATTCCGAACCCCTTAAACGCCCATTTAAAACTATATATTCTATTCAACTTTCCATAGCAGTCTTATTTATCATTCCACTTTACAAATTTTGTATCACTTAAGTTAATACCACTACGACTAGCTATGCGGTCTCACACTATATTGAACAAAAATAATAACTATATAACACACAATACACCTAACAATACTAAACATTTACAAAATGTATCGACACAAACTTTTACTACACACAATTATTTAAACTAAACAGTTTATAACCACCATTATATCTTAACCATTAATACCTAAATATTAAATAATATATATAATACGTGAAAAAAAAATTAGTACGTAAAATTATTTTCAATCCGAAAGAACCAAATACAGCATAGTATGCATTATCTATATAAATAAACATTACTAAAAAGAACAAATAAATGATTTAAAATATTTAGCTAACATATACTAATAATCCGACGACAGAAACTTATAATCACAACTATGACACACATAAATAAATATAGCTAAAACATCACAAGTTCAATTCACAACAGTAACATATACCTACACGAATATTCAACGCATCAATCTAATACAACAATAAGACTATTTTATAACATCTCTTTTTACTACACTTACAATTTACATATAACCCAATACATTCATACACAACGAAAATTTATAGTAAACATTAACAATACATCCACATAAAACACTAGAATTGACTATCATAGATGTTACACTACTAAAACACCTTATTTATAAGACATACAAATTTGATATAAATCACAAACTACATTAATTATATCAACATCTATTATTGAAACATCCTAACTTACTATCTTACAATAGAAATCAAATATATAATAATTTTAAACAAATTACACAATAACATCAATTGATTCGGATAAACACATAAATTAGATCAATAGACACTTACCACGTACCTCACACATAATACACACATAATATTCTAAGAACACTGTTATGTCCTATACACCTTATTGGCTCACGTGAACCACAGTACAAAAATTAACCTATACATATTTACCAAATATACTTAATAAATAGGTAAGTTACAGCAGTATATCTATAAAAAAAAAAAAAGAATATCTTTTCTCAAATGAAAATACTTATAAAAACTAAAACCTTATCTGATTACTTATAACCTTAGTATAACTACGAATATTACATTACATACACCATTCTTATACACTCAATAGACAGATCCTTCTAAAAAACAATTAATATACTCACAAATATAAATCACATTATACACTCAATAACATCAAGTATTCTACTTCAATACATAAATAAATAATTCAACTATACCTATATCAGACCACAAAAACCTATGAGATTATTCCACACTCAAATAAACATTGCAAGTCATAAACTAGTAAAAATTATGACAACTATTATTATATTAATAGCATATTTATTTGATTAAATCACAATCCCAACCTGAACCATATAAGTAATAAACTTAACAAGAAACAAAACACCTAAAATACTCAAATATTATAGAAAGCAATATTTATCAAATGATACAAAAATTACTAAAGTACAGCTCCAAAAAAGATGTCGAATTACAAAAAGTTAACTGATAGAGATACTAATATCAAAACTAGCTTAAAATATGTGCACATTAACAATACAATGAATAGAAAGGTAAATTCAAGATATATATAATAAGGAGTACAAACATAATATAATATTAATAGTTAACTTCCGATATATAAGTAGTATAAATATATTCTAATATCATTTATATTAAATAATACTTTACAATTTAGCTCAGTTTAATAAACGCTAACATCTAAACTAAAAATAATAGTATTAAAATATAAAGAATAAAGAAGCAGTATAAGGGTTGTTTATTATAGCTTAACAAATTATATATGCTCGTTGATAACTAATATAATACAAAATTCAAATAGTAAGTTAAACACAAGGATATAGAGAACTTACAGCAGTAGTATAACATCAACAAACCTCTGTTCAAATATAATGAAATATATTATATAAATAACACATTTAACAATGTAACTTACATACATTACAATACACCTAATTCATTTATAACTCAAATTAAAGTTACGCAGAAACAAAAACAATAGACATAAATATAATCTAATCCCATTACATCAAACATCAACACAATTATCACCATCTAACCAAAAAAAACAATATACCTATTATTTTTTAAGTAACATTAAACTAAATAAATTACCCAGATTAGATTTAACAGCCTATCAAACAAACATTTTAGTTACTAACCTAATATAAGAACACTTTACATTATACAAAACATATAACCTAACATAGTGTTTAATGTAACCGATAATTTACAACAAATATTGTTAAACAACTCGCAAATAAACTCACAAAAAACATCACTTTCATAAACTGGACCTACTATAC
>JARSSU010035635.1:0-15469 GCA_029619165.1 Eurosta solidaginis
AAAAAATCCCTGTCGGGTAAAAAAGAAAAAAGGTGGAGATTATTTGTTGATTTCAGACAAATAAATAAAAATTAACAGCTGATTAATTCCCTTTTCCTAGATAGATGATATTCTGGATCAATTAGGAAGAGCGAAATATTTCTCATGCCTAGATTTAATGTCAGATTCATCAAATAAAACTCTCAGCCAGAGTCAAGGGATATCACATCCTTACTGCGGATAGTGGATAATTATCGTTTCAAAAGATTGCCTTGTGAACTCAAAGTAGCTCCAAACTCATTCCAGAGGATGATGACATTGGCATTCGCAGGCCTAAACCATCACATCATTTTTTTACATGGACGATTTAGTCGTATAAAGTTGCTCCGAAAAACATATGATACAAATTTACAGAAATGTCTTTTTAACTTGCAGAAAATATAATTTAAAATTACATCCCGAAAATGTTTATTCTTCAGTCAAGAAGTTACTTATCTTGGACATAAATGCACAAGTACTGGAATTTTGCAGGACCCAAATAAATTTAAAATTGTTCAAAATTACCCAAATCCCAAAAATGGCGATCAAGCAAAAGATTTGTCGCATTTTGTAATTATTATAGGAATTCATACCAAATTCGGACGGATACGCTAGGATACTAACAAGGTCTAGTCAGAAAAGTGTCATTTTCAATTGGACAGACGACTGCGAAAAATCTTTTAACTACCTAAAAAATGCATTAATTAGTCCAATATCCTACAACATCCCGGATTTTGACAGAGAGTTCTGTATTACAAACTGACACAAGTGGTTTTGCTTGCGGTGCTTTGCTGAGCCAAAAGTATGAGGAAACCAATTATCAATTGCCTATGCCTCAAGATCATTTAAAAAAGGCGAAATAAATGAAGTCACGCTCGAAAAAAGAATTGGCGGCCATACATTGGGCCATTTATATTTAGACCATATGTTTATGGCAGAAAATTCACAGTGAAACAGATCATCGACCCTTAAAAATATTTATTTTCAATGAAAAACCTTTCATCTAAATTAAACTAGAATTAGATTAGATTTGGAAGTTTGTGTGACTTTGGGATGGAGTACATAGCTGGAAAAGAAAATTACGTGGCAGGCGCTCTGTCACGAAGTAGATATCAATGATTTGAAAGAAATGTCAGTACAACAATGTAAAATAATGAAATTTACGAAAAGATCGAAAACTAAAAAGAATTCCAGTAATAACAGTAATAAAGCTGAAGTGAAAGAAAAGTCACAAAGAGAACCCTATAGTATATTAAGCACTTAATAAATGTGAAGAAAAATACTAGTCCAGCTCTTTTTCGATCCTCCGAAATTATATTTCATAAAAGGAAAGAAAATTTGTAGTGAAATAAATATAGATAGTCACATTGTTGAGGCGAAGACTTACCTAGATCAATTCTTTACCAGGATTATGAAGAAGCCGATAATTTAAAAATAAATAAAATTCAGTTGTCCTTAGGAGACAAATTGTTCAAATATACTCGAGTAAACACATTTAAAGAGATTGGTACCAAGTTCTCAGAAAATTAACTATGCATTAACTCCGGAGGTTGCGCATGTGACGAAAATAATTCAAATTAAAAATATCTTTCAAAAATATCACGATGACCTGTGAATGGTGGCCACCCAGGAATCAATCGTACAACTAATAAAATTAGAAAAAATATTACTGGAAAATATGAAAAATAATATAAGAAAATATACAAAGAAATGCGTAAATTGTAATAAAATAAAATTAATAAAAATTTAAAAGAACCAATGATTTTGACTGAAACACCACCGAAGGCGTTCGAATAGTACAAATAGATTCAATTGGACCACTACCGAGATCATTAAATGGAAATGAATACGCTGTTACTCTGATACGTGATCTGACAAAAATACCTAGTTGCAATTCCTATACAGAGCAAACATGCAAAAGCAGAAGCCAGAGCCATATTCGAAAATTTCATCTCATTTTACGGAAGTATTAAACAACAATACAGATATGGGATCTGAATATAAAAATAGCTTGTTTGAGGAACTATGTAAGCTTCTCAATATTAAGCACAAAACATCTACGCCGTATCACCACCAACTTTAGGCCTCTGTTGAACGTAGCATAGAACTTTTAATGATATGTGCGTTCTTACATATCCATTAACAAAGACGATTGGGATGAGTATCTTAATATTTTGCATACTGTTACAATACAAACCCCATCTACAGTTCATTGTTATTGCCCGTTCGAATTAGTTTTTGTTGGATTTTGGATAAATTTACGAATGCTAGTGGCAAAACAGTTGCTCGCTATACCGACTCCGATGGTGATAAAGAAGTTGCGCGCAGTAATGGCGTTGCAAATATTGAGAGTGACTTTTTTAATTTGCTCAATGGGCACTCGCAATATAATCAAGCAAGCTATTGCAATCAGCAATAAAACCCGCAACCGCAATGACGAACAATAGTAGCACCAATTACACTCTCACCACCCATTACACCATCACTAGCACTAGCGCTGAGTAATGGACTCGACGGTAACAAAACTGCTCAGCATCAATGCACAATGAGTAGTGACGGCAGTCAAAGTGGTACAGGGAATGTCAGTAGTACTAGTAGTAGCGCGAGTAGCGTTAGCGTTAGTGGGTGTAATCTTAGCACAAGCGGTACACCGAAATATGGCAGTCAAACAACATCTCCAGTACATCAAGCAAATTTAAATCGACATACGTTGTCATCATCATCGACACCACCACCACCCGTAGCGACTACAGTGACATCGCGTAATTTAAAACAAACGAAACGAAAGCAGCTGGTAGCGTCATATTACCCAATATCCAGCAGAAAGTTTTGTTGTAGCTATATTGGATTCACCAACACAGCTCTCGGCACGTACACTCACTGGTGTACCAGATCAAGTTAATTTGTTGCTTAACGTTTTGCAAGATAAATGTAAAGTGGTGCGTGCACAAGTTATGAGATTCCTCACCCATTAGCAGATCCCAATGCGTACAGTGCTTGGTCAAAAAAAGCGATGCAACGAACGCAAAGATTCGCGTGACAAGATTTATCATTTAATATTTTACTGAAATTATGCGGATTGTCCTTTGACTCGTATTGTTCTGCTACATGAGCAACAGGAATCAGTGCAGGATTTATATCTTACATGCGTTGTTTGCATAACATGTCAACTGACAGTCAAGCTATGTCACTATAGCAGCGCTTATGGCCTACGCTGAGGGTGACAAAGAGGCTACGGCTGTAATAATGGAAACACATGGAAGTTCCATATTGCATGGTTGAAAAATAAAGAAAGTAAACGTATATGGCGCGTAAGATAGCTTGGCTTGGATTATCATACGTGCGGTTCCAGGCTCTGGATAGGGAATCATGGTACACTGGTATCAGTCGTGGACCGGCCATAGCGACGATTGTCACACGTGTGATTGGTTGGTGCCCCTGCGCTATCTACTGATAATGGCGGATCTAGAGAGGACAACTCGATAAAACCCGCACGATCCTCGGAAATCTTTTAGGAAAGGAACCCGCACCCCTGCGTCATTGTCCGATGCTCAGGGGAGGTTAGGACCTGTGAGGATCAAGATCGGTACTCAAGCGGTCGACGAACCGGATTGTATGTGACGATTGATGGTTCGACTAGTGGATAGCAATTGATGACTTTGGCTGTAGGTGCAGTATTCTGCCACCTTAGTGAGGTCGGGCGTGAAACCTATCGAAATGGCGCGGGTAGCTAATGCTGCACACCTGCCACGTCCGTTAAAACCGTGGCGGGCTCAAGTACGTTCTCGGCTCCGTCGCTCGTTAGTTTAGGTGGTGTAGGTGCGGTTTGAAGAAGATTTTCCCGCTTTGCGTCCGGTCTGGCTCTGAACGCATTACCTAATAAGGCTAATGCGGTCAACCCTCGCGTGGCCTCCCTGCGCAGCATAGATAACCACGGGACCGTTGAAGGGCGACTACACATCGCTCCGGATAGCGGCCTTGAGACTCTTAGATGGACACGAAGACGATAAAAGGAGGTAGGAGTGACGGCGAAAGTCGTCATGGTGCGAGGGACGCGACAGGTGCGGAGTAGTGCTCCGAAGCAGGTCGCCGCCAGCCCGGAAAGCTCCCGGCGGGTCAAAGGCTGATCAGATGGATCAGCGCAGGGTTTTGGTTTCAAACCCGTAGGTACGGGTAGTTCGGGTAGTGGAGGGGTGTCGAAACCGACACCCAATGTAGGCCCATATGGGGCTGTGACAGGGAAAGGCAGAGGTCCGCGAAATGCGACGGACCAGCCCAGTACTAGTAAGGAAGCCTGTCGCGAGGAGCTTTCCCAACGGAGCCCTGGTCGAAGCCTGCCGGAAGGTAGGCGATCGACGCCCGCGTAGGAAAGCTCTGGGTGATCGGCGCCTAGCTGAGAAGATCTTGGAGCGCTACGGCGGAAGGGATGCAGCTCAGATGTCTGAGAAGCATTCCCGGACGCTGGAGTGGGCCAGAGAGTCGTAGCTTGCGACGACCACACACCGGTGTCGAACGATGCGGGTGAGCAGCAGGGTTTTGGGGGCTATGAAGCGGCAAAGGTCGGATGAGCGGATGCCTCAACGACAAAAAGGGCCCGAGGAGGTGGGGACGGCAATTTCGTTTAGCGAAATCGCTAGACGTGCAGGCTCCATCACCCTCGGGGTCCTGGATAGGAGTAGGGAGGATGGTGCCATCTCCCGAGAGAGTGGGCCGTGGGTCGCCAGCGCCATATCGAGCGGCCTATATGACCGCTGTTATGGAGAGCCCAGGTACGCGGCCATGCTTCGAATACTCGGGGTGGTATCATGGTTTTTAGACTGATTACTTGTGCTGACGAGCGGTCGGCCTGTATCTTTAAGAAAATAATTTCTTTGGTAGGGAGTTCTGGAGGGGGGCCAGACTCGAGGCCTGGTGGAACGGAGGGATCTCCCCTTCGACCGAGGGCTCGGGTGTGGGTTGCCTGCCGGGCCATCTCAGCCGGAGAAATACTCGAATTAATGCGTTTACGTGCAACCCGAAACCTTCCGACGCATAACTGGAGGTCCTCAGAGTAGAGGAGCTGTTGGGCCACGTCGGCAAGTGCTGATTCTGCTAAACGCAGAGTCCACCGGTCCTCTCTCTGACACGAGGGGGGTTATCTCCTATGGCCTCGAGCGTGTGGTTCTCAAAAATCTACCACGCCGATTCCAGGGGGGATGGTTCCTCTCCCACAGAGACTGTTCGGGAGGTGGACGGCGTCGGCAGGGGAGCCAGTTACCCATGGTGGTGGATGCTGACTCCGCTAATTTGGACAGCGGAAAGCACTGTTGACGTCCCGTCAATAGCGGGATCTGTCATCAGTGCTAGTCGTCTGGCTGATAGGGCCGAGGAGGAGCTCCTGTCCTCCGAGGGCGAATCATCGATGGCGGGATCCGTCATCAGTGTAAGTCGTCTGTTTGGGGAGGGGGAGGATCTCCTAGTCTCCGAGGGCGAAGCCGCCAGGATGGGGTGCAGAAGAAGAAGAGTGGTGTTGATGGAAATCCGTCAATCAATCTTCAGCATTCTAAGGCGGCCCTCCGCAAACTTGTTGCTCTGTCTTGAGAAAGGCGGAGTGGATATTGTCCTTGTCCAGGAGCCGTGGCTGAGTAGTAACGGCGGAAAAATTTCTGGATTAAGGACGGGAAAAATTCAACACCTTGGTGCCTGGGGAGGCAGGTAGGCCTAGATCCTGTGTGCTTATTAAAAAGGAATTTAAAGCTTTTATTCTCTCTAATTTCAGCAATGCTGACGTAACCACGGTCTGCCTCGAGCGAGCAGTAGCGAATTGTGGGTGGGTCTCAGCGTATATGCCCCATGGGGACGTAACGGGACCACCGCCTGTGATACTGGGCGAATCACCGCTGAAGCAAGGCGGAGAGGTGTTGGCGTAATCATAGGTGCCGATGCTAATGCCACCATAGCATATGGGGGAGCTCGGATACGAACACCAGAGGTGAGTCTTTATTTACTTTTATTGTAGATGAGGGACTTGTATATGTAATAGGGGGAATGACCCGACTTTTATTACTGCGGTAAGGGAGGAGGTCCTGGACCTCACCCTGGTTAGCAGAGAACTGGAAGATCGGATATCTGGATGGAGGGTTCTCAACGAGCACTTTTTTCTCTGATCACCGATATATTCAGTTCTCGGCGAATGAAGAACGTCCCGGTAAAATATCTTTTAGGAACCCTAAAAGTACCAACTGGGACTTGTTTGTAGGAAGTTTGGGAGAGCTATTGCCTGAGGCGGCCTATCGTTGGTTCGGACTTGTCCGTATCTGAATAGACGGTCTGGTGGAAAACTTCACCTTGGCAAGCAATAGCGCCTTTCAACAGTCCTGCCCACTGAAACTTACAGGGGGAATGGCAAGCCGCCCTGGTGGTCTGATTCCCTTGACGACCTAAGAGCGTCCAGTAGGCGGCTCTTTAATAGAGCCAGGAGGAGTAAACTACCCTCGGACTGGGAGCTCTATAAGGTGAGTCTGGGGATTTATAATATGAAATAAGGTTAGCCAAGCGAGATTCATGGCGAAGCTTCTGCGAAAACGTAGAGGGCTGCAATGAATCCGCGAGGCTTAGAAAAATACTCTCTAGGAATCCCGCCCCTCGGGGGTATCTGAGAGATGATGGTGGGGACTGGTCGATGAGTAGCGAGGAGTCCCTGAGACTTTTACTGGACAATCATTTTCCCGATGTCCCAGTTGCGCAGGGATCTTCGCTTGCGTGGTCGGCGGTTGCTGGCCATGCAGAAATGCCTGCCATCCCACTACGGGAAAGTCAAATATCCTGGGCTATAAATTCGTTTCAAGCCCTATAAGTCACCCGGTCCGGATGGCATCATTCCTGCGCAACTTCAAGGTCTTTAGGGATTTCCTGCCGCTGGTTGGCCATCATCTACACTAACTGCCTCAGCTTAACTATATCCCTAAGTCGTGGCACACGGTTAGGGTCATTTTCATTCCGAAGGCCGGCAGGGGCTCTCATGTGTCATCTAAGGATTTCAGGCCAATCAGTCTCTCGTCGTTTCTTCTTAAGACGCTTGAGCGGCTGATTGACCTGTACCTACGAGAAAGGATACCTGGGGGTTACTGTCGGCTTCACAGCATGCGTACTGCAAAGGCAGATCGACGGAAACGGCTCTCCATTCAATTGTAAAGCAATAGAGGGGTCTCTAGAACATAAAGAGTATGCTCTGGGTGCCTTTCTAGACATCGAGGGGGCTTTTAACAATGTTCTACCGGGGGCATCGAAAGAGCTCTGGTGGGTTTAGGAGTCGAAGCGGCTCTGGTTGAATTTATTAGCAAACTTCTATGCGGCAGAATTGTCGCAGCGGAGTGGGGAGGAGCCATAATAAGGAGGAAGGTGTGCAGGGGCACGCCACAGGGAGGTGTCCTATGTCCTCTGCTCTGGTTGTGTGGTAGTCAACGAGCTTCTTGTGGAGCTGGAAGCCAATGGCTGTCGGTGGTTGCCTATGCAGATGACCTCGCTATCCTGGTCAGGGGCAAATTTCTGGGCACCCTGCGCGATGTTCTGCAGGGATACCTGGATACTGTGGCTAGGTGGGCTGAATCATGTGGAGTGGCGGTCAACCCGGGAAAAACAGAATTGGTTTCTTTTTACAAGGATATATAAGATACCCGACTTCAGAACTCCTTCGATTGGAGGCGTAGCGTTGGTACTTACTGACAGGGTTAAATATTTGGGAATTGTTCTGGACAAGAAGCTGTCCTGGAGGCCCAATGTGGAAGATAGGGCCAGGAAGGCCGCGGTTGCCTTGTACTGCTGCAGGGGGGCTATCGGAAAGAGATGGGGGGCTCTCGCCAGGAGTAGTACACTGGCTTTATGAGATGGTGGTCAACCGATTCTGCTATATGGGGTGCTGGTCTGGTGGAAAGCACTGGACACGGCGAGCACCTCCAAAATGCTAGTGTCAGTGCAACGGACGGGCGCTTATTCGGGCATCAGTTGCGCTATGAGAACAACACCTACCTTGGCACTGATGTCATGCTGATATACATCCAGTAGATATTGCGGGAAAGGCTGCCGCGGCCCGGTCGTTGGTCAGGCTTCGTGATATGGGTTATATGCTTTCTGACTTCGGACACTCTAGCCTTCTTACTAGTTTCGACTTTATCCCGGACAGGACGGACTATTGCATGCCGGTGGCCGCTCCCTATACAACCTTCACCCCAGTCATTCCCCCGAGGGAGGAGTGGAGAAGAGGAATTATCTGGGGCATGGGACCGGTTAACTTGTTCACGGATGGGTCGAAGTTGGACGGAAAGGTGGCGGGGGGGTCTTTGTCAAGAGCTAAATGTAAGCCGCAAGTTTAAGTTGGCTGATCACTGCAGTGTATTCCAAGCGGAAGTCGCTGCGATTAAGGATGCGGTGGATGAAATGCTATCCAGCGCTACTACGGTTAGGGAATTTAACATCTACTCTGATAGCCAAAGCGGCTATAAAGGCCTTGAGCTCAACTACAGAGCGATCGAGGGTGGTCTGGGAGTGCCTGACCACACTTGCGATTGCATCGAATTATTTTACAATTAAGATTATCTGGGTCCCGGGCATAGTGATATTCCGGGTACTGTCAAGTGGATCTCTTAGCCCGAATCGGTACAACTGAACCGGATGAAGATGGCTGTAGGGATTTCGGGATTCCGCTAGCCACCTGTGGATTGCTCTTCCATAGCTGGGGCCTCGAGTCAGCTCAGCAAACGTTGGGCGGACACTACGTCTTGTAGGATATCAAGATCTTTCTGGCCGAAGTGGATGGCAGGAGGTCCTGCTGAAATAATTGGGCTCACTAAGGCTCACCTATCAATGGTCATTGGGTTTTGACAGGGCACTGTCCCATGGGTATCCATGCTGTACGTCTCAATATATTGGAAACTCCATCCTGCTGCAGCTGTATGGAGGATGATGAGGTGGAATCACCAATCACTTTATGCTTGACTGCCCAGCTTTTGCCAGAACTAGGCGAAAGTATTTTGGTCGTGACTCACTTGGATCTCCCGAGGAGCTATCCAAGGTTGAGATCGGGATCATTCGGACTTTATCGTTGCTACCCCACGATTCTCTAAGTAGTTATATCTACGTCACCGTTAGTTTAGTTTATTATATGTGGTATCACAACGGACCGTCATGTTGTCCAAGTGAGCTCCCTCTCATCAGGGAAGCTACCACCCAACCTAACCTAACCTAAGGCGCGATAACCTCCGAAGAGGTCTAAGGCCGAGCTTCTCTTCCAATTTGCGTCGTGCTCCTCTTGATTTCCCCTACAAATTGCCGGACGGGACCTACATGTTTTATGCCGACTCCGAACGGCATCTGCAAGGCAGATGAGTTTTTCACTGAGAGCTTTTCATGGCAGAAATACACCCGGAGCGCTTGCCAAACACTGCCGAGGGGCGACCCCGCTTAAAAAATTTTTCTTCTAATTGAAAAACCTTATTTCTAAAATTGTTGATGTTGCTTTGCCCGGGGTGTGAACCCAGGGCATACGGTGTGGTAGGCGGAGCATGCTACCATCACACCACGGTGGCCGCCGGTATGCATGGTTGGTAATAAGGAAAAGGAGCGCGATCTACAAAATTTATGTTGCGGTGTTAAAATTGCTAGTGTCGTTCCTGAATTTTCACACAGATTTTGTGAATATGCTAGCACAGTTGATAACTGAGGATATAGAATATCCACCGCGTAATGCCGAAATGATGTGCGATGCTTTGAGTGCACTTGGTTCACATTTTCAATTGCGTAAGTTTGCAATCACCCTTACAGAAGCACTAACAGACATTGCAGTAATGCATGTCGACTTTGAGGTGCAACCATCAACATCAGCACAAGCAGCTCTGAGTGGTACTATTAGAGTTGTGAGTGCAACAGAAACGCGAATTGAGGAGGAAAGAGCTGGGACAGCTAATTCACAAATGGAAAATCCAGTACTAATGCGCTTACTCTTTATACTACACAAATTGAATGCTATTATGGATGCTGGTCCTAAACCAGATCAACCACATACCGTTGAAGTACTGGCTTCCGTTGCATTACAATCAATGATTGGTGGTTTCATACCTAAAGAGGTAATTGAGTGTTTTGAGCGTTGCTGTAGCAAAATTAATAGTTGGAATCAATATCGCATAGCAACATCGGCTAGTCGTAATGGACAACATTACTTGGCGGCGCATATTTTCTCGAAAATTTCAAAATTTACTGTAGTTGATAAGCTGAATTTTTTCCTAATGGACCTAGCACAAATGAGTAAAGCTGAATGCATACTCAACTAGGTTGTAGATCATGAGTATATGCATAATAATTATGAACAATGTGCCCCAGTACCATACTCAACTAGGTTGTAGATCATGAGTATATGCATAATATTATGAACAATGTGCCCCAGTACCACCCACTACCGTTTGCTGCAGCTACTACAGACACTCAATCCACAAATAAAATGTCTATAACACCAAAAACACGTTGTTGGGTTATCGGTATTGATCATTATAAACTCTACCAAGTAGCGCATTACGGAAATCTTAGGGAAATTGAAGTTAAATTTTTCAACAGACATAAAATGTTATAATTTTGGAATATATAACATCTAGGACACCTTAATTGCAGTAATTGAAAGAAAATTTTGCTTATATTCAAGTTTTTAATTATTTTTTCTAAATTTATCTTTAATATTAATGCAATGATTGATCCAATGCAACGCTGCTCTTCCTACTGTTCTTCATTCCACTCCATTCGAGTGCCTCTTTCACTGAATTCGAGTGCCTTCCACTCTATTCGCAACATAACCAATACCAAACTATATAGTAAACAATGGTATTGATGGTTGGCGTTCGCTTTAAAAAATCCCCCAATTAAAATGGTGTCTCATGGCAAAGGGTACACCCATCTATAACGAAATTGAACTTGCCTCTGAATTATCAGATATACTTATAAAATGTATGAGTTTTTTTTCAGAGTTGCACACAAAACGGCGCTGCCGTGCTTCCTCCTGGCCAAAATTATCACGCAAGCTAACTGAATTTGCTTACTTACCACATATTGTACAAGTTTGTCTAACGCACGATCCTTGGGCGTTGGAGCGCGTTGCTACATCATTATTCCAAATTATGGAAGACAATCCGGAAATGCCGAAAGTTTATTTGACAGGCATATTTCATTTATGCTCATGTACACGGGCAGCATATACTGCCTATAACAAAGTTCCTGAAATTGACATACATAAAACAGAGATTTCGCAGTGATGAGACATCTCAATCCGGTATTATGCATCGCAGGATTTTAGGTCAATTATTACCAGAGGCAATGGTATCCTTCTGCAAATCATAGACTCCAATGGAGATGCAACCGCAATGCCAAGGAATAGAAATATTCCTTCTAAGAATGGGTTTGTTCCAATTTTTTGCAATATTTGTCATTCTTTCACGAAGTTATAGCGTCGACATTGTAAGCGGTTAATTTAGTTGCAATATAATATTGGTGTTATTATCCCCGGTAGCACACAATTTAATATGCAATACAATAGCCATTTTTATATGGCAACATCAATGATTACGCAAATCCGACAATAGTCACCATATAGCGATTTCTGAAAAATAAAAATAAAAATTAATTAATAAAAAACCAGATTACGCATTTTAGAAATCTACTCACCACCGCGTGTTTTATCTCAATGACTTTTTTTCCATTCCGGAAATGGAAAAGCGTAGCAGATGTCAAAATCTCTACACTTAATTTCTGACTGTCAATTCACTGTGTTACAAACATTAGGCCACAAGGGCAATCATCTCGCGCACTACACGTCACATACTACATGCCGCACGACATATCGCGCACAACATGCCACACGACAGGTCGCACACTTCATATCTCGATCGATCATTCATTTGGTCGAGATTTACAAAAAAAATTACTTAATTCCACAAATCTCAACATTATCGACAATACACGTCGAAAATAATGTTGAATGGTGGAAGTAAAATAAAAGTGGTGGAAGAGCAACTCTGTAATACCTGTTCAGCCAGGTTTCGAACCGTTCCGTGTGGTGGCAGGCTACTCGCTGTGAAACAAAGTTCACCACAAATCTAAAATAAATTTTAAAAATACGTCGGCAACATCTACCGACATAAATCGAATTATAAACTGTATTAAATGCGCTAAAGCACCAGCCACCTAGCATGGATGAGTGCTAAATCCGTTTTTCTTCGTCTCTTCGCGCACATAAGTATTTACTTATGGCCTTTAATCTTTTATTTCAATTAAATTTTATTTCAATAACACTTTTTTTTCTTTGCGAAAATATATTAGAGATAATTTTTTTGGTTTACGCCACTTAAACAACATTCCTCCAACCTCAATTTGGGCATGATCAATGATATCAATATTCTTTCAGATCATGACCCGTTACCAAACCTTATTGGCCAAGTCAGAGGGAGGCGCAAAGCAGTTCGACGTCGTGTGCCAGCTCTGCGGTAGGGACCATAGTCTCCGACTCTGTGCGGAATATATAAACAAATCCCGGAAGAGAAGTTGCGGGCCGTGCTGCTGCACGAACTGTCTTTCACCCTTTCACCGGGTGGACAAGTGTATCAGCAAGTATCGCTGCAAGAGGTGCCAAGAGAAGCACCACACACCACGCTTCATTTAGATGAGCGTCGGCCGGTATGTGACGAGAAAACCACAACTGGCGACGACAACACATCCGACGACGCGTTGTCAATCAACCTCTCGGGACCGGCTAAATCTGGCTCAGCAAGTGGAGGAGGAAGAAATGGAGGAGGAGAGAGCAAAGGCCGAGGAAGAAAAGGGTAAAACGGAGACAAGATCGTCAACGGTCAATCATGGGAAGCGCAGTTTCCTAGGCCGGCGAAAGCAAATAAACGTCGAAATGAACGAGCCAACTGGTGGCACAGCGACATCGGACTCCAAGGAGGCCCGACCAAACATCAAAACGCGAGAGAGAGCAGCGGCGAAATAAATCGACGCCCTACCTTATGACGCCCAAAATATACGAACACTATCGCGCGACACACCGGAAGGTTTTCGCAACGGTCGACTCCTCCAAGCTACTCCAGCTCCCATCATGCGACCTATCGTACCAATTGCGCCGACGGCCATCGTACGCATCGAATGACGCGGGCACTTACACATGGTTCGTGCCATCATCGATCCCTGTGCCACCAGCACCATCGTCGATGCAGAGCTGGTACACGACTTACAATTGGAGCAACAAAGGCATGGGCAATGCACACTCAGTACTGCGTGGCAAATTCGGGTCATCGACGCACATAACAACTCAAGCAGCCGTCGTCGAAAGCCATTACCTCTTGAGTCCACCGTGCAATGTGGACCCGAAGATTGCCGCGCCCTTTCAATTCATGCGGCTAGCGGATCCGCAATTCTACCGCTTATCACCAATACGGCTTACACTCGGCGCTGACATATACGCCGAAACGATGGTGAGCGGTACACAGGCATCGACAGTTGGCGTCTCGCCAACCCAACCGACCGTGTTCGGGTTGGTGTTCTCGGGAGCCTGCCAAAAAATAAATTTTTCGATTTTTACGCCTCACCCATGCGCAACCTATATATACTTAAGTAAATAAGCACGGAATTCAAAACCACGTACTTATAGTTTAATAACTTCTTTTCTTTTGTCTACAGGAGAGCGAAATGTGAGGTCAACCATATGGCGCTTGCACGAAGGAGCTGTATCGTGGGTTCATCGGCTTATGTTGAAAAGAGGCTCGTCCTCTTTGAATCCAGCAGCCAGCGAAGGTACACGTTATCTCACGTCACGTAAGTGTTCATATTCTCAAATATTTTTCAATATTTTCAAAATACATATATTTTCACAAACTTGTTAAATCTTATTTAACACTTGGTGTATTTCAATCAATTTAATAAAAACCATTGTATTCCTGTTTATAAATACGAAATTGTTGGTGTTTTTATTTTCCTTTCTTTTTTCCGCCTAAATCTATTCTACAATTCCGTGGGTGCGCGCCGTTGCCACCACAAAGATTGTACATCTATACAGAGCAAACATGCAAAAGCAGTAGCCAGAGCCATATTCGAAATTTCATCTCAATTTACGGAAGTATGAAAACAATAAGATGTGGGATCTGAATATAAAAATAGCTTGTTTGAGGAACTATGTAAGCTTCTAAATATTAAGCACAAAACATCTACGCCGGTATCACCACCAAACTTTAGGCACTGTTGAACGTAGGCCATAGAACTTTTAATGAATATGTGCGCTCTTACATATCCATTAACAAAGAAGATTGGGAATGAGTATCTTAAATATTTTGCATATTGTTACAATACAACCCCATCTACAGTTCATAGTTATTGCCCGTTCGAATTAGTTTTTGGTAAAAAACCCCAGACTTACGAATGCTCGTAGCAAAACAGTTTGCTCGCTATACCGATTCCGATGGTGATAATGAGTTGCGCGCAGTAATGGCGTTGCAAATATTGAGAGTGACTTTTTTAATTCGCTCAATGGGCACTCGCAATATAATCAAGCAAGCTATTGCAATCAGCAACAAAACCAGCAACAGCTTTTGTTATTAGAAGGAAACACAATGACGCACAATAGTAGCAACAATTACATTCCACTCTCACCACCCAATACACCATCACTAGCACTAGCGCTGAGTAATGGACTCGACGGTAACACAACTGCTCAGCATCAATGTACAATGAGTAGTGACGGCAGTCAAAGCGGTACGGGGAATGTCAGTAGTACTAGTAGTAGTGCGAGTAGCGTTGGCGTTAGTGGGTGTAATCTTAGCACACGCGGTACACCGAAATATGGCAGTCAAACAACATTGCAGTACATCAAGCAAATTTAAATCGACATACGTTGTCATCATCATCGACACCACCACCACCCGTAGCTCTCGGCACGTACACTCACTGGTGTACCAGATCAAGTTAATTTGTTGCTTAACGTTTTGCAAGATAAACGTAAAGTTGTGCGTGCACGAGCAATGAGATTCCTCACCCAATTAGCAGATCCACAATGCGTACATGCTTGACCAAAAAAAAGCGATGCACAAACGTAAAGATTCGCGTGACCAGTATTTATATTTAAATATTTTACTTAAATTATGCGATTTGTCCTTTGACTTATCATGTTCTGCTACATGAACAACAGGAATCAGTGCAGGATTTATATCTTACATGCGTTTTGTTTTGCATGACTATGCAACTGAAAGTCAAGCTATGTCAACTATAGCAGCGCTTATGGCCTACGCTGAGGGTGACAAAGAGACTACGGCTGTAATAATGGAAATCGTAAATTTACACATGGAAAGTTCAATATTTTGCATGGTTAAAAAATAAAGAAATAAATGTAATGCGCGATAACCTCCGAAGAGATCTAAGGCCGAGCTTCCCTTCCAATTTGCGTCGT